>CM067525.1:11146893-11233025 GCA_034509495.1 Acestrorhynchus altus | reverse complement strand
CCACCAATTTTCATTCTTGTTGGTTGATTCATTATGGGTGCATCTATTTTTTGGCGATGAGTGTTTTGTGACTTTGAACAGAAAAACTCACATAGATATCAAATAAAGAAAAGAAAATTATATATATATATATATATATATATATATATATATATATATATATATATATATATATATATATATATATATAATGTCTAAGGATGTTATATTATTACTAAGGATGCATAATTATCTCTTTGTCTCTCTCTCTGGATGGGCAAGATGGTCCATCCTCTTCCCCCTCACTTAGCATGGGAAACACTGACCAGAATTAGAAAACCTGAAAAGAATGGATATCCATTTTGTAGCATAACAGTAGATGAGCTTTGTTATGCAATGCAGTTTAAAATAATTTTTTTTGGGTCGGTCTTGGTGTTCAGGATCAAGAGCTGAGTGCTGCCACTGATGGCAGTTACCGTGGTGAGCGGTATTTCCGTTGCCCTCCCAACAAAGGACTGTTCGTCAAACTCCGGAACTGCAGGAGGGACTCCAGGTTCCCGGCCCCTGAGGCTCCCATCAATCAGGTGGAGCGCTGTAATTCAATTGGTGAGTGGAATAGGAACAGTTTTCCTGATTGGAGTTGGCTGTACAGAATATGCTCAAATAGTATTTCATACTGATTAAGTTACTGAAAAGCAAACTGAGAAATCTGAGAACGTGTGACTGATCAGAGCAAGGGTGTGTAAATGACAAGGTTTCATTCCATGTAATTTCAGTCCTTAGTCCGCGTTGTAGCAGATGTGCTCCCATTTGTTTGGAATAAAAGCTGGCATCCCTTTGCCTATAAGATATCCCAGCTATTACGTTCAGCATATCCTTCCTAAACCACCAGTAAAAAATTCCCTGGCAATAACACTGCTTTTAGTCACAGTTCTAATACTTTTGAGGTATGCCTACTCCAAAGGAATAGTTTGCAGCCCTTCAGACATATCCAATCAAACCCTTTTATTTTCACACCACAAGAGTGAAAATCATAAATGCGTAGTACTTCACAGCCGTAAGTATGAAGTGAAACAATACATATGAACTATAAAAACGGTCTATGTTCACTTCCAAAAGCACATTGTTTCAGTTCTATAGTTTAAAAAAAAAAAAATGTGTTAATGATGGACTGCAACTTGTTTTTTTAGTCCTTGTTAGGCCTTGACAACAATGCAATAACAATAATTACCACAATAGTTTCAATAAAAATAATTCAATAGAAATCATTTTCAGTATCGGTCACTGAGTGACATTCATCTGTTCATCTGACTGAATCCATGTGGAAACAAACAAACAAATGAATTTAATATGGGGAGGTGGGTTAAAGTCATTTTTACCAGATGTTCTCTGTGATGTAGTCTCCCTGAATATGCCTTGTTGGTCATTTTTCCTGTATATGCTGTCCCACGTCAGTAAAGGTTCTGCACTGTTTTATCTCCTGTAAAACAAGGCATAAATATAACCTTGAGTTATGTTAATCCTGTGCAAATTGGTCATAAATTAGATGTCATGTAGTAAATTTATAACTCCACCTCCCCATGTAAAACTGATCCTGTCCTGAATAGGGTATGAAAACTACATTTCCAAACATCAGCATGATAAAGTGCATTTATGCAGTTACTTTAACTGCTGCTGTGTGTCTGATATATTTCATACTATTTAATTGATTAACTGATTGGTTGATTTATTTATTCATTTATTTATTGTTCATTCCTTCATGGCTGTCAATCTCAGCATTTGCAGAGTGGGGCAGTAAGCGTGTTGAGGACAACACCCCCCCTGCACTGGGTCAAGAGGCTCGGCAGGTGTACGAGGGCTTTAAAAAAGGCATCCAAGGTCATCTCAACTCCTGCTACTTGGATGCTTCACTCTTCAGGTGATAACAGCCTTCGTGTGGCTGACAAAGCTGTAGAACACATTCACTTTTCAGACTCAGCATTACTGTATATGTTGTATGTACATGTGTGATATGTGTATGTGACTCACACAGACACACTCACTGCTGTGCTGAGTTGACTGAATCTAATTTGATCAGGCGTTGCATTATCAACCCCTTTTTAAAGAAAAAGGAGTGATACGGATACAGCCAGCACGGTGCAAGAGAAAACAACTGTCATATTTTAGAATAAATAGATGCATAGTGAGCTTTTAACTTGTTTTTTTGTTGTTGTCACTGTTGGTATGGATTAATATTCAGTTTTAATTAATTACTGATGAAAAAGTATCAACATTGAAAGTCACTTTAAATGCAGTGAAGATAAAATGTCGGTTTACCGGTACATTTTTTTTAGATTTTAATAATTTAAAATAATAATAATAGTTACAGCAGCATTGTGTGCAAATTGGAATTGTTTTGTTCTTGAGTGTTCTTCTTAAGAGATAAGATAATCATTTATTAGTCCCGTGGTACAAGAAATAGACAAGTATAATATATTCAGTATTAACACTGTAAACAATAAAACACTGAAGAAAGGTGTTGTACATTATGATGTATTGAAAAACTCTTAACAGTGTGTGGAGTTTCTGTGTGTGTCCTGGATCTGCTGAGAGCAGTGCTGGTTGTACAATACAATAGCAGGAAGGAAGGAGATGCCCAGTACTGCCAGAGTCTCATGCGTGGGGTGGGAGGCATTTTCAGGCATGGATGCCAGTTTGGCTAAACTTCTTGTCTCTCACCACCTACACTGGCTCTAAGGGGCTTCCCAGGACAGAACTGGCCCTCTTAATGTTTTTTTTGCTGTCTGCCATCAAAATACTGCTGCCCCAGCAGACCATAACATAAAAGATGTAGAAGATACCACCATTGTGTCAAAAAGGTCCTCAGGAGTGCATTCATTTTCTCAGTAGGTGGAATCACTGATAGAGGGGTGTGTCTGCACCACTGAACAGTCCACCACTAGTTCTTTGGTCTTCCGCGCATTTATCTGGAGCTCCACAAAGTCCTGAATCAGTTTCTGTACCGACTGACCTCCTCATTTTTTATAAGGCTGATGATCGCAGAGCCATCATAGAACTTTTGATGAGCTCAACATGTAGTCAGCAGTTACAGGTTGAAGAGGAACAGTGCTAGGACATAGACCACCACTTCTTGATGGGGCCCCTGTGCTGCTGACCACTTTGTCTGAGAGACAGTCCCAAACCCTCACATACTGTGGATGGTTGGTAAGGCAGTCCAGTATCCAGTTTGACAGGTGACTGTCCACACCAACATGTTCCAGCTTGTCCTTCAGCAGCTCAGTCTGTATGATGTTAAAGGCACTGGAGAAGTCAAAGAAGGTTATTCTCACAGTGTTCCCAGGCTTCTCCAGGTGAAAATAGATGACATCATCATCATCTACACTGACTCCAGGCTGGTATGCAAAGAGGATCCGTGAATGTGTTCACCAGAGGGTGGAGATGGGTATGGCCCAACCTGTCCTGCAACTTCATTAGATGAGAAGTCAGTGCCACTGGCCCATAGCTGTTGAGGTCCTTTGGGTGCTGCATTTGCGGTACAGGTACCACACAAGATGTTTTCCACAGTTACGGTACTCTTTCCAGGTTCAGGTTCATGTTGAACATGTGCTGAACAACCCCACAGAGCTGATCTGCAAAGGACCTACAGCTTTCCTCTAAATCTACTAAACAGATTGAGGTTGTTCACCCAGTTTTGGTCCCCCACCACCTGGGAATCAAATCATGCTTTGAGTGCCCACAGACAGCTGAACATGTGCATTTGTTGACAAGCTGAGAGATACAGAAGTGGCATCAGAAGTGAACTTGTGCAGTGTTGGAGAGAGGCCTCCAATAGCTCCACCAAATTTCTATAGTGCAACGGCCCAGACTGGAAATGCCATTCTCCCCATTAGTCAGTGTATCATCAACACGATTCTGAAACTGATTTTTAAGCTACGACTGATGCAGAAAGTTGCTTTTAAACAGTTCTTTTCTTTTTTTTGTTTTAACAGTTTCACAAACTGCTTTACAGATGGTAAAAATGAATGAACTGGTAACTAGAATTGGTTATATAAATTAAACATTTTTAAAGGACAGTGTCTCATTCAGACTAAACATGTCTTAACCATTAGTAGTGATTGTGAGAAGCATTTTGTATGTGATTGGTAGATTAAAACATCTGTTTCTTCCAGTCTCTTCTCATGCTGTAGTTCGGTGGATTGGGTTTTGTTTTGCCCCTCCAATGATGACAACCATCGCAGTAAAGATGCTCAGGAGTTGCTGCGTTGTGAGATTGTCAACCCTTTACGCAGGTTTACTTCTGTGTTTGTATCTGTGGGTTATGGGTGATATTTGATGAGATTCTGTATGTATGGATGTGCATGAATATTAATGTCGGTTCAATCCATGTGACCATCTTATTTCCAACTCTACTGTCAAATCTGTTAGTGTGTTAGTTTGTATACAGATTTTTTATGCTATTCATATTTCTGCATTCATTTGTCATTTCAAATTTTCCACATAGAAATAAATGGGGTAATATTGCAAGATTTGATTGCAGTTTGTGCACCCTAGCAACCACCTGGTATAGCATAGCAACCATTTGGGGAACCATAACAACTACTCAGTATACCATCCATGTGGAACAGTATAGGAACTGTATAGCAACAACCTAGGACACCATAGTTACTGCTTAGCAACAACACAGCAACCATGTGGAGCGACAACAGCATAGCAACACCTAGCATGGGAACCACCTGCAAAACCTGTATTAGTCTCATATATATCAGTCTGCCTGTTGGACAAAATGTCCTTATTTTCTGAACTTCTGGACCGTTTAGGCAGATATACTCTGTTTTGTCTTTTTCTTAGGTATGGATATGTGTGTGCCAGTAAGACTATGGCTCTACGGAAGCTTCTGGAAGCTGAGACTACAGATACAGGCTTTACTAATGAAGAGAAAGGTGAAGCAAGACACAGATCACCTGAGAAACATTCTTAAGTGACTGTGGTGAGACATACAGGAGTCTTTAGGTGTATTTGTCTGTTTTTAGATCCTGAGGAATTTCTCAACAAGCTTTTCCAGCTCCTCCGGGTAGAACCACTTCTGAAGATTAGGTACAACACACACTCTCACTCTCCCTCTTTCTCTCTCTCTCTCTTTCTCTCTCTCTCTCACCCTCTCTCTCTCTCTCTCTCACCCTCTCTCTCTCATATTTGCTATGTTTTATCTCTCCATCCATCATCCAAGATCATTTATGTTATTTGTCTTTACTGTTTTAGGTCAATGAGCCAGGAGCCACAGGAGTGTCACATCTACCAACTCTTCCCTCCGTCCACTTCCTCATCTCCATCCTCCCCCATTCATTCCCCTCTCTCTCCTTCTGTCTCTACCTCCCTCTCCCCAATTCCTCTCTCCTCACCTCCTGCTGGACTCATGAGGGTTGCCAGTGTTCAGGCATTGCTGGAATCCTCCTTCATACATTCTGGGCTTAAATTTACTGAGGTAATGGCGTTAGTTCATTAGTATTACCAGGTACCTCAAACTTTAAATAAAGCTTTAAAATGAATGCAGATAAAGGTGTCTGCTCAGTTCTCATCAAACATTCAGTGTGAAAATATATATGACACACATCCTACACACACCTCAACTGACGTAGACAGGAATGGTCCTCATAATGACTTTGTCAACTCTGTCATAAGATATGCCTGGAAGAACTGTCAGATTTTAACTGCCTCTGCCCACCACACACTCAGTCTTCTGATGAGTACTTTTAACTAATCAATTTGAGCTGTTTTAAGTCAGTTTCTTCAAAGCACAATAATAATATTTTTACTAATAATAATTATTGTTGTTCAGAGAGAGACTGCTCCTTCCCAAGTGCAGGACCAATAGACTTAAAAACTCTTTTGTCCCACACGCCATCAGACTGTACAACTCCTCTCTGGGGGGAGGAGTAGTAACAGGAGTATAAAGGATGGGAATGAGTAGGAACCGAACCAACAGTTAACAGTTAACAGTAACCTGCCACCAGACCACCATAACACAACTGGACACTCTGTGCAATAACAGTTTTTCAAGTGCAATAATAAGGTTCACTGTGACCCTATTCAGGACAAAGCAGATAATGACTGGATAGTTTTTTATTATTATTATTATTATTATTATTATTATTGTTATTGTTGTTGTTGATTTTTATATATGTTGATATATTACATATTATTCAAAGGAACAACAAACAGGATGACAAAAAAAATACAATAAGCACTGTATCAAGACAAAAACCAGATACCAGCTGAATAGTAATTATTCTGTTTTCTATTCTCAGGCTCCTTCCTGTCTGCCACTCCTCATGCCACGCTTTGGTAAAGAATTTAAGATGTTTGATGCCATTCTACCCTCCCTCACCCTGGACATCACTGACCTACTAGACGAGAGTGAGAATGCATCATTATTCATCATTGTGTGTGTGTGTGTGTGTGTGTGTGTGTGTGTGTGTGTGTGTGTGTGTGTGTGTGTGTGTGTGTGTGTGTGTTTGCTGCTTTGTAATGGCATTTTAGCAGCTGCTCTCTTAATTCAATAAAAATGTGTGAGAATTTTTTCTGCTTTTATCTGAACAATCCCTTCAGCAACAAATCTCTTCACAGTACAATAACATATTTTTGTGAAATATTGCTTGAAAGCTGTGGCATGCTTAATACTGTGGAACATCTGTTTTTTTTAGGAGTTTACCAGGGTTCACGTGGTAAATTAATTATCATGGGTGCCTGAGACACGATACCGTCGTGTATATAATGTATGTATGTGCTTCTCTCTCTTCTTCCCAGCACTCAGACAGTGTAGTATATGTCAGTCAGTGGCAGAATGGGAGTGCTTGCAATGTTATGAGGACCTGGACATCACACCTGGTCAACTGAAACAGTATTGCAAAACCTGTACGGCACAGGTACTTTCAGCACATTCACGCAAGTAGAGAAAACGTGTTTATTTGTCTTTGTTTTAATTCATCATTCATCGATCTCTTCTTTCAGGTTCATGCCCATAAGAAGCGTCAGACGCACAAACCACTGAAGGTCAGAATGCCACAGGGTACATGGGAGGGGCCAGTGCATGGCGCTCGTCAGCATCTGGAGCTCTTTGCTGTGACCTGCATCGAGACCAGCCATTATGTGAGCTTTGTGAAGCATGGACCACTGCTGACAGACTGGCTGTTCTTCGACAGTATGGCTGATAGAGAGGGTAAATAGCTGCCTGTTGATGAGTAAATAATACACTGGCTTGGGCTGGAAGACAAATCAGGGTGCTTAATGTTTAGCAGACTGAGTGGCACAGGGAGCAGGACATTCCAATAAATGCTAGATTCACATGACTTGTAATTGTCTTGTAATTGAGAATCATTTTGTGGTTGAGGTTTGCACACTACATGACTGAGCAGTTACTCAGAAGGTCTGTCTGCTCTCCAGAACGTTTTGTTATGAAAACATAGTTATGAAAGCAAGAACTAATGCTATGAGTGATGCATGACACATGGATCTTGGTCTCTGAAAGGACTTGTTTTTTTGAGTTATTTTTATTTATTCATTTCCCAATTTCCCGCAGTTTGGAAGTTACCAATTACCCAACGCTATTAAGATTCTATTCCTTCCCCACATATGATGCTCCTGACACTAGGAAGCCATCTGAAGCCAGCCACTGTCTCTTTTTGAACTGCCAACATGCTCGCCTTGTCCCCAGCTCTGATACAGTGGCTAACAGAAGCCTGTGTGTGATGTAGGGAGAGAGCGCCATCTACCCACCCATGGCCAATTTTGCTCACTCGATCCTGTGATCTTCAGATCATGGTGCGGATCATCAGACCACTGAGCCACTGAGAGCTCAAAGAGCTTGTTAATGAGCATTGAATCGAGTGTGCTGGGAGCAGGGCAATGTTTGCTGAATTCTCATCCTCATGCCATATCTTTTGCTCCTATTGGCCGTAGCTAGTCAGTGAACATCCAGTCACAACACTTTTCACGCTACCAGATTTAGAGTCACCGACAGGTTCAAATATTAAACTTGCTAGATATTTGTTCTCTCTCTTCAGAATTTCAAACATAGCAACCAAACCAGAAAAGAAAAGGTCAAGGGCTTTGATTAGTGGTGAAACAGTGGCAGCTTAGTGGACCCGGGTATCGAACCCATAGCCCTGTGATCACTAACCCGGGGCCTGTACTTGTTGGCCTATCTACAAACCAGGCTGTCCAAAGGCTCATTATAAACAGAAACGAAGTAACAGGAATATGACAATTATAATTATAAAAAGGGTTTTCTGAATTGGTCACTGTGGTGTTGGAACATTATCCAATCTGAAATAGGTTTGTTGTTCTAATATCAAGTGACTCATTTTTTATGATCTTGCATTCTGAATCACTCTATACTTACAGAGAAGTATAGTTTGAAAACACATTCAAGAGCAAGTCTTTTCATTGTCCAAATCACAATATACTCTATTCTAATTTAATTCTAATACTGCAACTTCTAGGGGTTTAAATATAATGATAATTTGTTTGTTTATTGATTATTTATTGATTGATTGATTGAATATTTGACACTTTAACAGGAGGAGAGAATGGGTTCAACGTGCCGCAGGTGAGGGCGTGTCCAGAGGTAGGACGGTACCTCAGCCTATCAGAGAAAGAGCTGGGGCGCCTAGAATCCACCTCCCTGAAGGAGCCAGTCCGACGATTGCTTTGTGATGCTTACATGTGCCTTTATCACTGTCCTGAACTGAGCCTATATAAATGACACACACTCGCTCTCTTGCCCTCCCTCCTTCTCTTTTTCTCTCTCTAACCACTGAACTGCAGATATTTCAGCATCTCTATCTACAACATGGGGCCAGTTAGCACTGACAATATTTTTAACTGACTCAAACAAAGTCTAGTGTATAATATTACCTAAAGAAGAGTGACTAAATAAAGTCAACATAATCCATAAAACCTACATTCAGTCCTATATCCATCCTGAAGACTGGTAACACTGCCATTGTGCTTCATCAAGTCACCTGTTTCTTGTTTTGCTTTATTCAACATTCAGTCATTTATCAGTATCATCAGATTTACTGCAGCACCTCCACAAAACTGTACAAGTTTCAGATCATATTTATTGCACTTTGTTGGTATGTGACCTATTTTGTTAAAGAATGTTGATGTATATCATTATAGATGGACATTGCAATGCTTCTTAAATCACCTAGATACATTTTATAAATGTAAAGTCATGACTTTATTAAAAATACTTTTTTTTTCCAATCTTTGGCTCTCATTATTTCTATAATGAAACAAAACAGTGATATTACACCAAGTGTTTCTCAATCTGCTCCTTACTCACACCAACTATCCACTCCGCCTGATCCACTCATATCACAGTGATCTATACTAACACACCACCACACTACACTCTCCATCTTTAAATCACAACTGAAAACCTTTCTATTTACGCAGGCTTTTCATTAACACCTCTAAGGGCACTAATCTACTTTCTCCCTCTCTCCCCCCATGTCCCGAGCTGCCCCTGATCCCCGGTGGATACGGGTCCACCCCTCTACTCATCCACTTCTTAATACCAACTGCTAGATTAGACTACGCAACCTGCATGGACTTCATTACTAACACCGGCTTCCATGCCACCTACATTTCCACTGCCATTATTCATTCATACTTGTATCACAACTACTGCTAGCAAACTCTTTATCCCCCCAAAAAAGTCATTTTATCAAAACATGGTCAAATTTATACAAATATTTAAATTCTGTTCATTTTTACATCTCAAATTAAGAATAATGAATATATCCAGCAAAGTTTGCCTAAATGTCTAAAGGTCAAATACCAGTGATTTTATCAGTAGCTTCATCTGAGTCTAAAGCCCTACAGAGGGCGCTGTGAACTCCCGCTGCAGCCCTACAGAGGGCACTGTGAGCTAGAGGTGGGCGATACCGGGAATTTTGGTATGATCCGATACCAAGTAAATGCAGGGCCAGTATCGCCGATATCGATACCAATACATTTTAATATTTAAGCATCATAGATCCAAAGGATCCAAAAGACCTAGGATAGAATTTCGCCAAACATTGTACTTGACAACAAAATACATTTTTTTTAGAAACAATGGAACAATAACAAAACAAAGTTTACCTTATAAATAAATAAGGAAAAACAAAAAATAAATGTAAATAAATAAATATAAATATCACTCAACACAACTTCAAACACAATCTCCTGAAGAAGACAAACCACAACACAACTAAATTAACACACCACATCAAACACTGTAAACAGTTTCACACTTATTCTGTTTTTCAAATCGAATAAAACAATACAATCATACAGAAAGTGCCTCTGGGTGGAGGCTCTGGGTCTGTGGGAATAGGATGTCTCTCCTCCGTCTCTGCAGCTCTGTTTTCTGCTGCGTAATTTTTCATCTGCTTGTAGAGGTTTGTTGTGTTTCCACTCCATTTAACAGCCCTGTTGTAAACTGTACAGCTGCTGTCGTTTCATTTTCTGCAGTAAACTAAAGCCGAACGGCGCCTCTTTTCCTCTCAGACACTTCAGTTCTCCGGCGGCGTCTCTCTCCGTACTGTGACGTGTCGACTCGAGGAGACCGCTGATTGGCGGGCCAGGCTGAGTGGGCGGGCCAGGCTGAGCCTACCTGCATGTCTGATTGGCTGGCACCGATGAGCCTTGTGATAAAAGACGAGAGTTGTGGGGACGTGTGCATTGTTTCATGAGGTAACACAGAGCAGTACTGTGCTTACACACAGAGAGGTCGCTGAACGCGCGTGCGCAGCAGTCAGCGCGCGCAGGAGAGAAAAACGCTCAAGTATCTATTTTTACACGAGTATAGATCAATACCAATACCAGCGTTCCTATCGATATTATCGATCCGCACACCTCTACTGTGAACTCCCGCTGCAGCCCTACAGGGGGCGCTGTGAGCTCTCGCTGCAGCCCCACAGAGGGCGCTATCAGCTCCCGCTGCAGCCCCACAGAGAGTGGCTCGGTCCTCAACCACAGCGACACATAAACAAACCAGCCGTCGAAACTGAAGCTGCGCTCATTAAACCCACGTGTGTCTTTTAAACAGAAGACGTTTCGGACTGTAAGCTGCTGTAGAAACTACAGGAAACGGAGGCGAGGACAGGTGAGCTTGTTAGTTTAGTAACAGGCAGGCTAACAGGCTAAGCTAACAGTGAGATGGAGCTGTTTCCGGTGGTTAAGTCAGGTTCTGATCTCACTGCTCTTCTGAAGCTCCACACAGTCATCTCCTCCAACCCGAACAGCACAGCGCTGTCCATACAGAGGTCTGAATTCCTCTGCCCCTCCAGACCCCTTACTTTCAGAATGACGGTGTCGCAGCATTTCTTTCCTTAGACATTTAAGAGGAAGAGTCATTAAAGCTTTAATACAGTCAGTGTCTCTAAACTTTTGACTGATACTGTATGTATGTCTGTACAGGTGCTGGCCTTAAATTAGATTATCATGAAAAAGTTGATTTTATTTCAGTAACTCCATTCAAAAAGTGAAACTTGTATATTATTTTTCATTCATTACAGACAGTAATGTTTATTTATTTTAATTTTGATGATTATATCTGACAACTAATGAAAATCCCAAATTGAGTATCTCAGAAAATTAGACTATTACTTAAGACCAATGCAAAAAAGGATTTTTAGAAATGTTGGCCAACTGAAAAGTATGAACATGTACACACTCAGTATTTAGTTGGGCCTCCTTTGTCCTGGATTACTGCAGTCATCTCTTTGTGAATCTCTCCCCACATTTTTTCCCCCACAGTCTTCTCCAGGGTGTGGTTATCCCTATTGCTTGTACACTTTTTTCTACCACATGTGTGATTCCCTTCGCCTGTCTATTAATGTGCTTGGACACAGAGCTCTGTGAACAGCCAGCCTCTTTAGGAATGAACTTTTGTTTCTTGCCCTCCTTGTGCAAGATGTCAGTGGCCGTCTTTTGGGCAAGTCCGCAGTCTTCCCCATGATTGTGTAGCCTACAGAACTAGACTGAGAGACCATTTAAAGGCCTTTGCAGGTGTTTTGAGTTAATTAGCTGATTAGATTGTGGCACCAGGTGTCTTCAATATTGAACCTTTTCACAAAATTCAAATTTTCTGAGATACTGAATTTGGGATTTTCATTAGTTTCATTAGTTATCAGTTATAATCATCAATATTAAAAGAAATAAACAAATATAAACATTTCAACATAACAAATATCAGTTTGTGTGTAATGAATGAATATAATAAACACGTTTCACTTTTTGAATGGAATTACTGAAATCAACTTTTTTTCAATTTATGACCAATATTCCAATTTTATGACCAGCAGGTGCTGTACAGTTGTTACTGGTTCATATTTTAGGCTCAGATACTTCACCCCTTTCTCTTTGGGGCAGCCGTGGTCTGGGGATAGGTTTGCCCACCACTGGGAACATAAGATCACTGCCCCCTGGTGTGAATATGATAAAATAAACCACAATGGTTCAGTGTGCACCTTTCCTTTTCCTTCCTTTCTTTCTAGTGTCTTTGCACTGACAACCATCTAGCAGAGGAGATAAACTTTTTATTTCCTAGATAAAGAGTCTAGGAGCATAGGAGAACATGAATCTGAGTGGATGAGTGGATTTTCATATGAGATGACCTGTGTCCAAGCTGGTTGACCAACATGGCCATCCTGATACACTTATACATAAACATACTACACAGTTCAAGAGATAAACTGGTCAACCAACTGACAAGCATAGCATATGTTTCCTCTGGATGTGATCTGATTGGATAATGAGCCACAACACTGAGGGTAACAGTCTTCATGTAGAGTCAGGTCTCCTATTATCGGCCGGTCCAAATAGAGGCCACTATGGGGTCTTCTTCAATCCTCTATTTCTTTTACCAGTTGATTGGAGGAAATAACAAGGAATTCCCAAGAAATTTGGAACTTTTTGGACCAGCTGATGATGGGTGCACATGCACTAACAAACTCACAGTGAAATTTTAATATATGAACAGTTTTGTTTGTATCGTAGGTCTGTTGGCTGATTGAGCAGCATGTCATCACCAGGAGGCCAAGGAGGCGCTCTGTCTATGAGGGGAACAGGAGGCCCGAGAAGAATGAAATGGGCCCTAGAACTGAGTTTGGGCAACACCAGGTGAGTAAAGGGGATAACGATGACATCTAGATTCTTGTTGTGTGAGGGATTTTAAGTGTTTTAGTAAGCTGGGTGTGTATTTGGAAGTCAGTCACTCAAAATTTACTTGTATAGTGCTTTTTACAACGGATGTCACAGAGCAGCTTTACAGAAATAAAAAAATAGTAAAGTGAACAACACATGAACAAAGTATAAAACATAAACCCCGGGTGAGCAAGCCAAAGGGCGACAGTGGCAAGGAAAGAGCTGGAGGAAGAAAGCTCGGGAGGAAACAGGCTCACAAGAGGGGACCCATCCTCCTCTGCATATAATTGCATATATATTTACGTAAATGTATGATTATTAAATATTATAATGATTGTCCACAACTAACATAGTAACAGCAATTGTGACAAGGCTTTTTGGAATAGCAATATTCCTTTCCTGTATGCAGGAGTCGAGGGGACCGGCAGAGTAAAGAGGGAGATGTTATGTACCCTGTGGGATATTCAGATAAACCAGTGCCCGACACCAGCGTGCAGGAAACTGACCGCAATCTTGTGGAGAAGGTAAGAGTCCCAGCAGAAAAGAAGTGCAGATGGTGGAAACAGAATTCCGTGTGTTATTTGTAATAAAAAGAAGAAGAAAGGGTTTTCAATGTGTTTATTCTATTAAGAAGAGAGTGAGAGGGCTCTCCAGGGTGGAGCTTTTTGAGAATGCTCTTCAAGGTGTATGTTATTTTTTTTGAGGACGCTTTTCAAGGTGTAGGTTTTTTTGAGAATGCTTTCCAGGGTGGAGTTTTATGGAAACACGCTCCAGGGCGAAGGTTTATGAAAACATTGAAATTATTAGTGCCCACTGAGCAAGTGATTTTGCATTCTCATGTGGACAGAGAGATTTTCAGAAGTGCTGCTACCAATAAATTACAGTTTCACCATGTTTGACATGTATGGACAGGATGTAAAGCTGATGCTTTTGTAATAATTATCTTTACTGAAGCAAAAGGTTCATATTATCATATTAAAATCTCTCTCTCTCTCTGTTTAAGAGATGCTGGGACATTGCTCTTGGCCCCTTGAAACAGATTCCCATGAATCTGTTCATCATGTACATGTCTGGTAACACCATTTCCATCTTCCCCATCATGATGGTGTGTATGATGGCCTGGAGACCCATTCAGGCCCTTATGTCCATGTCTGCCAGTAAGTAATATTTACCACACAGTTTCCATTTTAGCCTAAACCAAATGGCCTAAACACTGTAGAAATGTCTTCTTGTAGGTTTCACATTTTAATCTAACATACTGTTCAGCCAGTTGAGCTCCCGTAAAGGCAGTGATTAGATGGAACAGGTGGGGTGTATTAGGGTTGGTTTGGATGTTTTCAGGAATTGTAGTCTTTTATTCAAATTGGCCATCAAAGGCCTTATACTTGTTGGATTGGCTAAAACCACACTTGGAGAATTAACTTGGAAATGCAACAAAGAACAGAATGTCTCTTTTTCAGCTTTTAAACTGCTGGAGAGCTCCAGTCAGCAGTGGCTCCAGGGTTTGGTCTATCTCATTGGCAACCTACTGGGTTCTGCACTGGCGGTCTACAAGTGTCAGTCAATGGGTCTCTTACCAACACATTCATCGGATTGGCTTGCTTTTATTGAACCACCACAGGTATGACACAATGAGTGCAGCATGCTCATGTTTATTAAAATATATGGATCATGGGCTCCAAGCAGTACCACTATGATCTGAGGATCACAGGTTTGAATCCCAGATCATGCTGCTTGCCATAGGCAACTGGAGTCCAAGGTAGAGCAAATTTGGCCTGCTCTCCCTCTCTCTCCCCACGTCACACTCAATGTGATGCTTAGCCATTGTATCAGAGCTGGGGACCCGGCATTTTCCTTCAAGTGCATTGGCTGTCCAGCCAGGATGCAAATAGCGGCAGTTCAGGCGGTGGTTGACATCTTATGTATCAGAGGAAACGTTCTTGGCCCCGCCCTCCTAGTGTCAAGAGCATCG
This sequence comes from Acestrorhynchus altus, assembly GCA_034509495.1. Lineage (NCBI taxonomy): Eukaryota > Metazoa > Chordata > Actinopteri > Characiformes > Acestrorhynchidae > Acestrorhynchus > Acestrorhynchus altus. The sequence goes on along the minus strand of CM067525.1, from coordinate 11,217,877 downwards.
CGTGTGATGGGGAAGAGTGAAAATGATAATAGGGTTGGGGAATTGGCACGTCCAAAATCTTTGTGTTAATTTAAAAAATGTATATTGACCATATCTTTAATATATGATACACAGATGTTCCTTGTATGGTTTCAGTCTGCTGTATCTTACTGAAAGATTTTTTCTTTGTCATCCTACAGAGGTTGGAGATAATGGGAGGAGGAATGGTGTTGTAAAGCTTGAAAACCACGACACGCGCACGTGCGCACACACACACACAGCCTTTGTAATCCCATTTCTTTAACTTATGTATTATTTGATCTGCTGTCTATAATGTTAGCTCTGCTTCTAATGTGATAATGTGCTTAAAGAGAGATTTAATAAAACTATTTCAGACTATTTGAGGACAATGTTTTATTACAGAGGCTAAAAGATCAGTACTGTGTTGTGGACACAGGTGGGAAGTACTACATTACTCTCCATAAATAAAAATATAAATGCAATATCATGAATTTGAGTCACCATTACTTATTTAAACTAAAGGACTTCATAGTAACATGTTTTAAACACCATTGATTCCTCCAATCCTACCGTCAGTATATGGAAACATCACTAATAACGGCTTGTTTAGAATTCAGTATCACTCCAATTTAATCAGGCTGGTTTACATATATTTTGGCTACATTCACACAGCCTGAAGAGGAATATGCAAAATTGTTAAAAAATGAAGAAAAAAAAGGTAAACTGTCACTTTACATTTACATTTTGTTGGTCACATAAAACCCAAAATAAAATACATTTTGAGGGTGTAACGTGAAAAAATGTGGGAAGGGGTACAAAGGCTTTTTGAAGGCTCTGTATTTCATGTAAATAGCCTAAAATAGTTGGTTGGGAAAATCATATTTGGGACAGTATACCTGCTTAGTAAACGTAGCCTGAATGAGGAGTACCATAGAGTACACACAGAGTACCATAATAAACTGTGTTTAACTGTAAGGGATACAGAAATATATGGTGGTCAGGTAATGGGCATGCTAAAATTATGACCATCTTTTTCTTACTGTAGTGGAGCTCAGTCATAGGGTATGGGCTCTTTAAATCTGTTCACAAACCATGCAGGAGTCAGGTTGACATTCTCAGACCATTTACAACTCCATGTTTTGTGCACCTCCCAATTTTCTATGTAATCTAATGTTTGGGACGTGGCTTCAAGATGTTTGATTAAAATCAGTGCAGGTATAATAGTGCAATCATAATCTATTTATAAATGTAAGTCTCCAATGGAATTGGTTTTTATTGTTTGTTGACATGAGGCCCAGAGCAGAAACATTGTTCTCAGTACAGAATGTTTTTGTTAAAATATGTAAAATACTGTTCTACAATGTTATCACTCAACTCTGAGCTTCACCGCACTATGCTATACAGCACTAGCTGCACTATAACATAAGACAGTTGAAACTGGGCATGTTGGACAAGAACAGAATATGCAACCATGCTGCTCGACTGTCCCTGGCCTTTCACACACAGACAAAATAAATAGTGGAATTTAATCCTATGCTTTTACAGTAGGCTGTTAATTTCTAATGCATTGTGTAGATGCACTTTAGCTTGAATGTGTGTTTTTGTCATTTTTTTGTAATCTGTAAAGCTTACCCAACCCTTTAACTGATGCACAAGTTCAGGACGTTCAGTAATCATGCTTAACACCAGCTGTATATGCATACTAGCATATCGTTACTGTCCAGTGAAAACCACTTTTGAGAATTTTTAGTTTTCTCTATAATGAGAACTTGAAAGCTGTTAGGGTTAGGGTTTCCATTCATATTTGAGCTTTTTTGTTTTTTTCTGTAAAGTCTCCATTTTGAAGAGACATGGCTTTCTTTGGAAAGCAATGATATACTTCAAAATAATGAGAGCATATTTGGCCTAACAATTGTTTATTTGTACACTGGATACCAGATTGTTACAACAATTAATGCTGCAAAAGTGTTTGTCAGTGTTGCTACGAAAACTATGGATATCTGTGATGTGTGAAGAAAGCGAGACGTGAAAGACAGAAACACATCAAACATAAGTTTTTAAAAGTTCAGTATGAGATAGCAACATTGGCCTAGCATCTTCAGGTGTAAACTAAAGACGGACACACCAAGTGTGTCTTAGTTGAATCAGTGATCAGTGATCGATCAGGATGTTTACAGGGTACATCCACTCCCAGTATCAGGGTCACCTGTCCACTCAGCACCTTTGAAAAAGGAAATCTGTTGCTTAAAAGTATTGAGTGCAATGAGTCACTTTAGTGGAAACAAACTGCTGGTAAATGTTTTAAAGTCAGGAATGTATGCAATTAAGGACAATGGAGCAAACATATACCAATCTTATGTTGGCCAAAGGTAAAGGCCCAAACATCAGGTTCATTTTTCTGAAACATTACATCACCTCATTCCCCGTGTTTGTGTCATGTCCAAGTTACGGCCCATGTACACCCATTTGTAAACAGAGGCAGAACACACCCTCTAGACTTATTAACTACCATTACCTGTTCCGCAGCATGCTTCCCAACCTGGCAACGGCTCAAGAAGCCACTACAGGAGTAGTATCTCACACTGCTTTATCTGATCATATCATGTCTGGGGAGAATGAGATTATTTATAATATGGTCAGATAAGACAGAAGAAAGGATGGGGTACTGTTTGGTAGAGGCTCAAATGGCAGGATTGCATGTAGGCAGGAAATGCATGAAGGCTTTTAACACTACACCCTTAAAGGTGCTCCAGAACTTTTCGAACAAAACCATAGAAGAACCACTTTTGACTGCATATAAAACCTCTTTGACTGTAGGAGCCAAATTCACCAGTATCTTCTTAAGAATTTTCCAAACATTGGTGACCGTCTTTGTGAAAGCTGTGTAAGTTGTAAGTGAATAAAGTAGGAACAATAAATGATTAAAATATAGAGTGATATGGGCATTTAATGTGTTATATGGGCACTATACTCTATGTATTGATCTACACATACAGAAGTCATGTCTCTCAGTATGCCGGGGGGTAAAACACAACATGCCAGACATCTTGGCACAGAGTTAAATAGCTTCCTAATTGTGTCCTGTGATAATGGATCCCGTGCTGCCTTAATATTCTCACTTTGTTCCTGTTTTTGCAAAGGAATGTTGATAAAAGAAAAAAAGGCCTTGGTTTTTTGGCATAACAGTCCAAACTGTTTCAAATTGTTTATTTTTTATTTTTCCAACAATAAAATCACAAATTTGAGCCTGAACAACAGCTTAAGAAACAGCATATGTTCATGAAAACATCTGTCCCAATGTGTTACTGCCATCAGACATGTCTAGTAATAAAATGAGGACTGTAAAGCTGCTCTGTGACAACTTCAGTTGTGAAGAGAGCTATACAAATCAATTTTGATTTGATTTGAGTTGACTAACTAATCTAAATCTGTCTCTTATATGTCAGACCCCACATAAACATTGTTTGGTGCCCCACAGGTTGAGAAACCCTGCTTTAGAACAAAGCATGACTTACTTTATCCTCTGAACACAAACATAAACGTCTCCACAGAGCTGAACGCTGGAAGAACCTGAACCTCTTTCACCTCAGTAGCGTGGAATAGCGCTACAGAATGGGAGGTTATGATTTTGGATTCAATGTGTAAATAAGATCTATCCAAGATGTTTTAATGAAGTTGTTAACATTACTGTGATGTTATTATTCAAGTTTATAATGTTTACAACTTGAACACAACTGATCTCTTGACATTTACTAAATCATTTTTTGCCCACATAGACTTTTATGATATAAAGTGTCATTACCTAAATTGCTTTACAGCCCACTATGGACTACTGGGGGACCCGCTGAGGATGGGCTTGCAGACGACTAGAAAGTGCTTCACGGCCCACTGGTGGCCTCCAGCCCACAGATTAAGAAACCCTGCCATGCGCACTGCTGCTCCAGAGTGCCCTGTTCTTTTGGTCAGTGCTTTTCTGTCTCATCAGAAAGGAGTGTCTGGATTCTGTAATGCTAGAAGTTACTTTTCTCCACATGCAGTGACGAAGACCTCTTTGTTTTTCATGGCACTGATATTAACAGGATGACATTTCTGAATATAGTGGGGAAGCATTAGCTTTCTGCAATGTCTTTTTAAGAGCATATGTAGTGTAAATAAATGCCAAACTAGCCTTGAATGTGATATTTCCCAGCACAGCATCTGGCTGTGTAGCTGGGAAAAGCAATTAACTTTTGTACAGAGGCCAGAAACGAAACATTCCTCTTGAGCTGTAATGTTACGCAACGTTTAACAACAACAACAAAAAAAAAAAGCTCTTTGAGTCAACCAAGAAGCTGTCTGTCTGTGAGAAATGTACAGTGCATCGGGAAAGTTTTCACTGCGCTTCACTTTTTGCACATTTTTTGTTACAGTCTTATTATTATTATTATTATTATTATTATTATTATTATTATTATTACAAAATGGATTCTGCAAATGTATTAAAAATAAAATACAAAAATATAACATAAGTATTCAAAGCCTTTGCCATGACATTTAAAAATTGAGCTCAGGTGCATCTTGTTTTCAGTGATCGTCCTTCAGGAGTTTTACCCTTTCTTTGGACACCTGTGGTAAATTCAGTTGATTAGATACAATTTGGAAAGGCACACACCTGTTTATATAAGGTTCCATAGTAGACAGTGCATGTCAGAGCACAAACCAAGTCATGAGGTCTAAGGAATTGTCTAGACCTCAGACACAGGGTTATAATGAGACACAGATCTGGTGAAGGGTACAGAAAAGTTTCTGCTGCACTGAAGGTCCCAATGAGCACAGCGGCCTCCATCATCCATAAATTGAAGAAGTTTGGAACCAGCAGAACTCTTCCTAGAGCTGGCCACCTGACCAAACTGAGTGATCATGGTAGAAGGGCCTTAGTCAGGGAGGTGACCAAGAACCCAATGATCACTGTGACAGAGGTCCAAGATTGTTCTGTGACAAGAGGAGAAACTTCCTGAAGGACAACCATTTTTGCAGCACTCCACCAATCGAGCCTGTAGAGTGGCCAGACGGAAGCCACTCCTCAGAAAAATGTACATGACATTGCCATCTGAGTTTGCCAAAAGGCACCTGAAGGACACTAGACCACAAGAAAAAAAAGGATTGAACATTTTGGACTGAATTCAAGCACCATGTCTGGAGGAAACCAGGCACTGCTCATTACCTAACCAATACAGTGAAGCATGGTGGTGGCAGCATCATGCTGTGGGGATGTTTTTCTGCAGCTGGAGAAAGCAACTGAGAGACTAGTCAGGGTTGAGGGAAAGATTACGGCAGTAATGTACAGAGACATCCTTTAGAATAACCTGCACCAGAATGTTCTGGACCTCAGTTCTAGCATCAAGGTTTATCAACATCCCTGAAGACAATGAACCTAAGCACACAGCCCATAAAACAATGGCTTTGGGACAAATCTGTCGATGTCCTTGAGTGGCCCAGCCTGAGCCCAGACTTGAACCTGATTGAACATCTATGGAGATATCTAAAAATGGCATTTGGACCAACCCTCCCATCCAATAAGATAGAGCTTAAGGGGTTCTGCAAAGAAGAATGGGAGAACCTTCCCAAAGCTTGTAATGTCATACACAAAAAGACTTGAGTAACTGCTGCCAAAGGTGCTTCAACAAAGTACTAAGCAAAGGCTGTGAATACTTATGTACATGTTATAGTTTCATGCTTTATTTTAAATAAATTAGCAAAGATAAAAAAAAACCTTTCTCACTTTATAATGAGGTATTGAGTGTAAAATATGAAGGGGGAAAATTAATTTAATCTATGTTGGAAATAGGCTGTAATATGATAAAATCACAGGAAGAATTTCCTCATTTTATGCTCAATAACACACAAATACACCACATGGGTCATATGTAACTGGAGTAATGACAAAGTTACACTTTGTTTCCATTCTATCAAAATTTCTGTTAAACAAATGCAAACGCTGTACAGTTTTATATAATAGCATAGTAATAACACACACACACACACACACACACACACACACACACACACACACACACACACACACACACACACACACACACACACACTATCCTGGTCAATAATGGTTTTAGAAGACCCAATACAGGTTCTGAAACTTTTGACCAGTAGTGTACATATACTTTGCAACCACGTTGTTAATCAAGAGATCACATCACAGCACAATGACTGTCTAAAATTTCTTTTTTTATTTTACTGCTTTACAATCAACCACAACATTATGACCACCTCCTTGTTTCTACACTCACTGTTCATTTTTATCAGCTTCACTGACCACCCAGGAGCACTTTGTAGTTCTATAATTAGACTACTGTCCATTTATTTTTTCTACAAACCTTCTTTCACCCTGTTCTTCTTCAATGTTCAGGACCACCACAGAGCAGGGATTATTTGGGTGGTGGGTCATTCTTAGCGCTGACAGGGTGGTGGTGTAGAACTGCTGTGTCAGATCCACCATGTCTGTGTCACTGCAGTAAAACAAATCAGACATTCATGGTGCTGTGATGTGATCTCTTAATTAACAACATATTGTTGTATAATATATGTATCAGTGTGATACAGTATATTTGATTAACAGAAATTTTAACAGAATGGAAACAAAGCATAACATTTAAAACATTTAATATATGAAGAGAGAGCTGAGCATATAGAGCTGTATCTGATAAGAAACAGTCCTCTAGATAGTAGACTGACTGACAGGGTGACTGACTGACTGACTGACTGACTGACCCACAGATGGAATGACTGACTGACAGGGTGACTGACTGACTGACCCACAGATGGAATGACTGACTGACAGGGTGACTGACTGACCCACAGATGGGATGACTGACTGACAGGGTGACTGACTGACTGACTGACTGACAGCCAGACTGGGTGACTGACAGTAGAGGTGGGTGATACTGGGAATTTTGGTATTGATCCGATACCAAGTAAATGCAGGGCCAGTATCGCCGATATCAATACAGATACTTTTTTCATATTTTATTTTGATAGATCCAAAGTATCCTAAAGACCTAGGATAAAATTTCGCCAAAAATTGTATGTGACAAAATACTTTATCACAATCAACATTTTTGTTTAGAAACAATGGAACAGTAACAAAACAAAGTTTCACATTTGGAAAACAAATCTTTTTTGAGGTAGAAAAGAAGAAACAACCATAGAAAAATAAAATAAAAATTCTCCCTCCCTACATATCTTCTAGTTCTTTCGTTCTTTTTCTTTTTAAATTGAATCGTTCTAAGGAAAAACAATAACATATAAGGAATTTTCTTCCTTTCAGTGCAAATCTGTGTCTTCTAAAATAAACTGAGTAAAAAATATCAGTCAGCACAACTTCAAACAATCACCTGAGGAAGAGGGTTGACAAACCACAATACAACAAAATTAACACACCACAACAAACACTGTAAACAGTTTCACACTTATTCTGTTTTTCAAGTCGAACAAAACAATACAATCATACACAGAGTGTCTCTGGGTGGAGGCTCTGGGTGGAGGCTCTGAGTGGAGGCTCTGAGTCTGAGGGAACGGGAGATGACTCTCTTCTCCGTTTCGGCAGCTCTGTGTTTTCTGCTGCGTGCTTTTTCATCTGCTTGTAGATGTTTGTTGTATTTCCACTCTGTTTAACAACACTGTTGTAAACTATACAGCTGCTGTCGTTTCATTTTCTGCGATAAAATAAAGCCGAACGGCGCTTCTCTTCCTCTCAGACAGTTCAGCGCTCCGGCCGCTTCTCTCTCTGTCCTCTCTGTACTGTGACGTGTCTACTCGAGGAGACCGCTGATTGGCGGGCCAGGCGGAGTGGGCGGGCCAGGCTTAGCCTATAAGCATGGCTGATTGGCTGGCGCCGCTGACATGAAACAATAAAACAATAAAAGACCAGCGTTGCAGGAGCGGTGCGCGCTATTTCGTGCTGTGACACTGAGTAGCGCTGCTCTTAAACACGGAGATTCTGCTGAACGCGCGTGCGCAGCAGTCAGCGAGTGCGTGAGAGAAAGAAAGCTTGGTATCGATCTTTTTACACGAGTAATGATCAATATCAGTTCCAGCGTTGGTATCGATATTATCGATATTTGTATCCATCCACCTCTAATTCACAGACTGAGTCGGTAACTGACTGGGTAACTCACAGACTGACTGGGTAACTGACAGACAGACTGGGTGGCTGACAGGGTAATTGACTGACAGACTGGATTGTGTAATAATGTTGATGACTCTTCAGAGAACAGCTGAGTTTCTATCGTTCCTACAACCAGTTCTACTTGAATGGGGATGGAGATCCTGACGGCTCGGGGGGAGCACTGTGGGTGTGTGTAGTGGGAGGGTCACAGCTCCTGAGTGTATGTTAAAAAAAGCCTGGCCCAGTACTTCAAGTCAGCTTCAGGCCATGTGGAGAGCTGGGGTCGGTTGCTGAGCTCCTTCAGACGGCTCTGGGAGAACCTTTATTTCCACGTTGTGTGGGTTTGCAGACCAGAGTGGTTCCACTCACATGTCTTGACTGTGGAACTGTTTTAGCCTCGTTAGCTAACGTTAGAGTTGAGGCTCAGGTCGTGGCACAGCTTCTAGCTCATTTTTAGGGTTCTGCGTGGACTCGACCAGGTTCTAGATAACTTTAAAACCAGAGTAACAGTTGTACATATCTGTAAAAGAGAAGTGGGGGTTTGTTGTTATGGAGACACGGCGAAGCTCAACACATCCGTTTATTCACGAGCTGGAGCTGAGCAGAGCGCAGAGGACTGTGGTGAGTTCGGGTGGGCTTAAGTGTGATTATTTTGGGGTGTTTAAAAGTGTTATAATGTGTTTAAAAGTGTTCGCGCGCTGAATTGTCGGAGCTGTAATCGGACCTCCGTTTCTCTTCGACTCAGTTTAGATGGGCTGCGCATGCCCAGTGTGAGGGTCGCGCTGGGGTGAGCTTGCTAGAGCACTCCGGGGTTAGAAAGCAGGGCACTCTTTCTTTTAGGACCCGTGTGAGCACTTTTAATCCGGCTGCAGATGCAGGCGAAGGGGGCTCCCTGCGCAAACTTTGAATCTATTTACCTGAGTTCAAGGATTTGATTGGCTGGAGGGGCTGTTACCAAGGCAACTGGGAAAACGAGTTCAGTTCACTGCTTTAAGCATTTATAACTCCTAACTAGTTTTACGGGATGTTTTTTTGACGCCCTTTTGTTTACCAGAACGTTAGATGTTTATGAAGCAGACACGTCTGTTTTTTATTTATTTTTTATAGTCATTTATATTTATAATTCATAGTCATTTGTGATGGAAAACTGAGGAGAACTGAAATCTGAATTTGACCACGTTTTAAAAAAAGTTTTTGTTTTGTTTATAATGACTAAAACACTTTATCTCAGAAATCCGTTTGGAAATTGATCGTCCAGAGTGTTTCTGAGCTGAAAATGTAATTATTTGTAATGATTTGATTGATAAGTATGTGTACATTAATAAGTGATTCAAAATATGTGGCGGTAGTCCAAATAAAATAAAAAACAATCTGAATCTATAATATTATTTTTGTTATTATTATTATTATTTTGTTATTATTATTATTATAATGTTATTTTTGTATGTATCAGCGTTGTCCCGTTCAGGACTTTTATTTTGAAATTTGAACACTGAACAAAGAAAGAGAGGATACCTCCTTATTATTTTCCTCTGTAACCCAATATCTAAGCCAGTAACAACATTATGATGGTGACATGCTGATCACCCGGAGTCTGCATGCAGGTCAAACATATAAAATTGGACAGAGCAGAAAACATGCACTGGAAGCTCCTTTCGCATTTAAACTGGGATTTAATTTAGTTGTAAACAAGTTAGTATAGCTGGATTACTCCCTGATAATTCATCACACAATGTCATGGTTAGAGTAAGTAAGTAATTATACTCATTGTGCACACACAGAAATTAGACCTCCAAATTTTACCCATCCACACACAGTTATGCACACATAAATACTAGTGACTTCACACACCAGTGGGACAGTGAGCACACATGCCTGGAGTGGTGGGCAGCCCTATCGTCAGCGCGCAGGGAGCAGCTGGGGAGTTCTCACTTTACCATTAGTACCAGCATTAGAATGTTAAATTAGTTCATTTTAGTTATTTAACTAATTTAATTATTATAGTAATGTATGCAGCACTGTTTGTAAATAGATAAATGTGCTGCTCATTTGTAACAGTGGTGTCAGTGTAGGATGTATTTATAGAACTTGGCTGTTGCCCTCTTTCTACTGTAACAAACTTGTCAATAAGCAAAGCCTCCTGTGACTGTTTATTTACTCCATATGATGAACCATATGATGAGTTTGTAAAATGTATGCACCATCGTAGGTGCCAAAAACAACTAAATAAATTATCCAAATTTACCACCAGCAAACCAGCAGTTAAAAAATGAACCTCACTTATCAAATGATAGAGGCTGAATTGTCATTTTAACTGTAGAACAGTGGAGTGAATTTACATTCCTCCAGGTGCAGAGCCAACTGCTGTTGGTGCTGAAGGTTTGTACTGAGGTTAAAGGTGCAGATATATGTAACATACCATAGTATGTTACATACTTGGTTATAGGTCCCATAGGTACATGAATACACGAGTAAGCTGATCACAGCAAATATTGTGTTCTAAAGTATGTTCCCATTAGCAGATGATGAGGCACAGATCAGTCCAGTATTTTCCTAAATGATTTATAATATCTTCCTCCTCTACTTTGCAGTGTACCATTCTGGGCTGTGTTCTCTTCCCCATTCGCATTGCCCTCGCTTCCCTCTGCTTCCTGCTCATGTGGCCCATAGCTCGGCTGAGATTGGCTGGGCTGTCGGAGGCAGAGCGTTCTCGGCCGGTGAAGGGCTGGAGGCAGTGGGTTCTGCAGCCGATCATCCTCCTCCTCAGTCGAGGGGTGTTCTTCTTCACAGGCTTCATGTGGATTAAAGTTAAGGGTCATCAGGCATGCCAGGAAGAGGCGCCAATACTGACTGTTGCGCCCCACAGTGGTTTCTTGGACATGCTGGTGCTCTGTGTGGCAGGACTGCCAACAGTAGTGTCTCGCTCGGAGAACTCCAAGCTGCCAGTTATTGGAGGTGAGAAACTTGAGGTGTTCACATAGCCAGGTTGAAGTGAAATGAAGATCTGTTTTGTTCAGATAAGAGCCAGATCTGTTGTTTTCAGAGCAGCATGGACACAAAAAGATCTTTTGAAAGATCAGCACCATCATTACAGAGAACACAGTTCCTAAGGGTTCTGTAAAGTTTATGTTAATCTGGTCCAGAAAGTCCTATTCTATTGGCAGTACTTCTAAGCCATTTGCATATCTGTCAGTAATGTGAGTAAATTAGTACCTAAATCATAAGAAGGTCCAGAACCTTTTGGACGTACAGTGTATGGCATGTCGTGTTTATAAGTGAACAAGTTCTACAAGAGAACTGTCACACAGCTGATCTTCATGAAAGCTGCCTGAAAGTAAACAAACCAACTGTGACCAGACTGGGCTGTTGTTAAAGTGTTGAGAATGCAGGATTACCTGCACTGGATTATGAGTTGTCATGGTATGTTTGTGTAGTGTTGTGTTTATAGTACTTGTGTTGCATGCAGGAGAAGAAAGCTAGATGTTACTGGAGTATTTCTGGTCTACAGATGAGCAGAAACAGGAGGTACAACCGCTCACTTTCTTCTTATTTCTTTGTTTTTCAGCACTGTTGGAGTTTAACCAGTCGGTGTTGGTGAGCAGAAAGGATCCTGAGTCCAGGAGGAAATGTGTGTCTCAGATTAAAGAGAGACTCACCTCCAATGATGACTGGCCTCAGGTATGATTCTGGGTCAGAGGTCAAGGTTTGACTGAAGGCTCTCTGCAGTTACATGCTGAAGGTCAACCATCTTAAAGTCAGGAACGTGTTTTGATGATATGAATGTGACCTTCACACACTTGCTTTCTCTCTCACTCTCTATTGCTCTCTTGCTCTGCATGCTACAGATGCTCATGTTCCCTGAAGGGACCACCACTAACGGCCGAGCCCTCATCAAGTTCAAGCCTGGTAGGTAATGGTGATTCAGGCACCAAAAATGCCTTATGACATATCTTAACAAATATGTTCCTTTTAAATGCAGTTTTTAATCTGCTATTTCTCATTTTTAGATGACTGTAGTAATGCTATTAGACATTAATGTATCTCAATTATTTTTAAGTGGTTCTATTTTCTGTATTCTATTGATGGCTAATTTTAACACAAGAAATACAGACTATTCAGCTTTGGTCAAGACATACCGCATTGAAAAAGCAAAATTATCTGGCAGTGGAATATGACACTTGATATGTGATATTTAGATTGGATGTAAAAGAACTTCACTTGGTAATTCATAATGTTTAATGTGAATGAAAACTTATTGACTTTGTTTTGTGAGCATCACTCTTTAATGCTCTATATTGTTAATTAATGATCATACATTCAGAATCTCTCTCTCTCTCTCTCTCTCTCTCTCTCGCTCTCTGTCTCTCTCTCTCTCTCTCTCTCTCGCTCTCTCGCTCTCTCTCTCAGGTGCTTTCCTGGCAGGTGTTCCAGTGCAGCCAGTGTTGCTTCACTATCCTAATAAATTGGTGAGAAATCCTACGCTGCTCTGCAGTTACACACACACTATAGAACATTCTGTCACAGCACTGACATGTAGTACAGTGTGTGATTTCTGTTTTGATTCATTTATTTTATTGTTGGCAAATTGTTGACATTATTACTTTTAGTATTTATCTTTTTATTAGTTATTATTAGTAGTACATTTTTTTTTATGTTTCTAATTTCTCCTCCAGGACACCGTCCGCTGGACTTGGAAAGGAATGTCATGGTAGGACTAAACATTTTATACTGCTTATGAACAGTATCTTGGTATTTTATGAATATTAGACGCATTTAACCCCTTAAAATTCCAGGCGTATTACATACTAATGATTTCAGTACAAACTGGTGTGGCTATTTGCAGGCTGTAGAATTGAGACTTTTTGCCCACCAGTGGGCCAGTGGCATTTTAAGAGGTTAAAAAAGTGGAAATATCTATTATATAATATCATTATCTAAAGTTTCTTAATGTGTTTTTGGTTGTAGGCTTGGGTGTCTCTGGTACACAACCTCTCAATTGTACACCAACGTTACTGTGGAGGTGGGGGTTTCTGAGTGATCATATGTGATTTTGACTGAACTGTGTACTAAAGAGAGTTCTAACAGCATGTCTGTTCCTCTGCAGTTCCTGTCGGTCTACACGCCTTCTCAGGAGGAGAGGGAAAACCCTGAGCTGTATGCAGATAACGTTCAGAGACTTATGGCTAAGTGAGTAATCTGTGTGCGAGCAAAATCTTCACTTCTGTAGTTCCCATCACATTAATGTAACCTATTAATATTTGTCTGATATCTAACTTTACCATCTGGTGTAGAAGTTCTGTGAGCTTGGTGGAGCTCATTTTCTGACTGATCAAAGAGTTGAATGCATTAATATTTTGCTCACATAACACATATATAACACACAGGTGCTGGTCCTAAAATTAGAATATCGTGGAAAGGTTGATTTATTCCATTCAAAAGTGAAAACTTGTATTTTATATTCATTCATTACACACAGACTGGTATATTTCAAATGTTTATTTTAATTTTGATGACTATTACTGAAATAGTCATATTCTCAGAAATTAGAATATTGCTTCAGCCCTATACAAAATGGATTTTTAGACATGTTGGCCAACTGAAAAGTATGAACATGTACACACTCAGTATTTAGTTGGGGCTCCTTTGGCCTGGATTACTGCAGCAATGCGGCGTTGCGTGGAGTCGATCAGTCTGTGGTTTTGCTCAGGTGTTATGAGAGCCCAGGTTGCTCTGATAGTGGTCTTCAGCTCTTCTGAATTGTTGGGTCTGGCGTATCGCATCTTCCTCTTCAATACCTCATAGATTTTCTGTGGGGTTAAGGTCAGACGAGTTTATTGGGCAGTTAAGAACAGGGATACCATGGTCCTTAAACCAGGTACTGGTAGCTTTGGCACTGTGTGCCGGTCTTGTTGGAAAATGAAATCTGCATCTCCATAAAGTTGGTCAGCAGCAGGAAGCATGAAGTGCTCTGAAACATCCTGGTAGACGGCTCCGCTGACCTTGGACCTAAACCATCACTGACTGTGGAAATGTTACATTGGACCTCAAGCAACATGGATTCTGTGCCTCTCCTCTCTTCCTCCAGACTCTGGGACCTTGATTCCCAAAGGAAATGCGAAATTTACTTTCATCAGAGAACATAACTTCAGCAGCAGTCCAGTCCGCTTCTGATGCTGTCTTGTCCAAGATTGGCTTGACACAAGGAATGAGACAGCTGAAACCCATGTCTTGCACACATCTGTGTGTGGTGGTTCTTGAAGAACTGACTCCAGCTGCAGTCCACTCTTTGTGAATCTCCTCCACATTTTTGAATGGGTTTTGTTCCACAATCTTCTCCAGGGTGTGGTTATCCCTATTCCTTGTCCACTTTTTTCTACCACATCTTTTCCTTCCCTTCGCCTCTCTATTCATGTGCTTGGACACAGAGCTCTGTGAACAGTCAGCCTCTTTATCAATGAACTTTTGTTTCTTGCCCTCCTTGTGCAAGATGTCAGTGGTTGTCTTTTGGACAACTGTCAAGTCAGCAGTCTTCCTCATGATTGTGTAGCCTACAGAACTAGACTGAGAGACCATTTAAAGGTGGTTGGTACAGGCCAAAAATCAGGGAAAGCGGACAAGAAACTGGCTGCTCCATCTTTGTTCTGCTAAGAGCATTTACATTACTTAAGGAGTTGCTGCCCTTATTTACTCAGAACCTGCGTAATAATGTTTATAGTGTTTGTGGAAAAAAAAAAAGTGCTGTAGTGACGGAAAACACAGTTTTGTATTGATAGTCTTTTTACTGTGTGTTTATTTCAGAGCTTTGGAGGTTCCAGCTACTGATTATGTAATGGAGGGTATTTTTCCTGCCATTAAACTGGGTGGTCTCTCTCTTCCTTTGGAGTCTCCAGCTGGGGAGACCCTCAAACTGCTGCAGCGTCACGGGTAAGAGCTGTGTGTGTGTGTGTGTGTGTGTGTGTGTGTGTGTGTGTGTGTGTGTGTGTGTGTGTTGTGTGTGTGTGGTGTGTGTGTGTGTGTGTGTGTGTGTGTGTGTGTGTGTGTGTGTGTGCAGATGATGGACATCGTAGAGTGGGGATTAATCTTTCATGTGGAATAATTGAAGTTTTTCTAATGAACTAATAATAACTATTAAACTATGCTGACTGTGATCCGGTGGCATTATGCCCAAGACCTGACAGTGTGTGTGTGTGTGGGGTGTTTGGTTGCAAAACTGAAAAATAAATAAAATGCGGCTGTGGCTTGGTGGTTTGGGAACCAGACTTGTGACTGGCAGGTTGCCAGTTTGATTCCCTAAACTGGCAGGATATGACTGGAGTGCCCTTCAGCAAGGCACTTAACTCCCTTACTGCTTTCAGTGTGTGTCTGTGTTAAATGCAGAGGACAAATTCCCGTGTGCAAGCACAGTGGATCTATGTGCATGTTGATGTTTAATACAGTTGCACATACAGTTTCATTGTTGATTAAATTCATTTTAATCCTGGTTTCAGTTTTATAGTCACTCGACGTGAAATTTTTTGCTTCATGACATTTTCATTAGGAATTAAATTTAAATTGCAGTGTGAAGAGGTTTAAAGGAGTGGTCCAGAAGTTTGATTCACATAATTGTCTTCTTACACAAGTCAAATTACTGCATCTTAATTGTGCATTTTTTTTTTTTTTTTTAATGGAGCTAAGAGGCTAACGTTAAGACTAGATCTTCTCCATATGTACACACCCCAGTACTCCTCAGATCACGCAGACCGTTTCCTGCTCTTTATTAATGAGGACACACTATAATGTAATGTGTGATATAAACGTAAAAACAGCTTTTCAGCTTTACCTGTATGTTTAAAACCACTCATCATCATTATAAGCAGGTCTAGTCTGTGTTGATTGTGTGCTTAAGTGCTTGGATGTTTTTTATGTACCTCTTGGAACATAGTCTGGGTGGTGTTGTTTTTTTTTTCTTCCATCCTTACTTCATGTATACTGCTATTGTTTTTCTCAATGAATTTCCCTTTTCCTTCAGGATTGTAAGGGATCAATAAAGTATCTATATAATCTAATCTATAGGCAGATATTAATGTTTGTATTAAGCCTGTTAAAATCTGCTAAACATTTCTCTGAATTTCTTTACTCTGTTTTTATGTTGTACTCACTGTGCTCATTCTCCACTCAGTTTCAGTGTTGCACAAGTGGAGACAGTGGTGAACACTATGATTGATCACTGTTACTCAAAACAGGATACCATGGTAAATATTGAACAGTTGACCACCTTGCTGGGACTGACTGACCAGAAGACTGCTGCAAAAATCTGTTCCATCTATTCCAAGGTATTGTGTAGGTGTGTGTGTGTAGGTGTGTGTGTGTGCAGTTGTTGGCTGGGCAGGAATATTTAGACCTAAACTGATTTTAGTTCCATTTCACTCACACATACCGTATTTTCCGGACTATAAGCTGCTACTTTTTTCCCCACACTTTAAATCATGCGGCTTATAATGAGCTGCAGCTTTTTCTTCTTATGTATGTTATTTTCCAGGTTTTTTAAAAAAAACGCTGGGGGTGCGGCTTATATTCCTGTGCGGTTTATAGTCCGGTAAATACGGTACTTCCTGTATATGCTGTATTAAGAGCAGTGTTGTGGAGTGTTTAAGCGTACTGGTTTATGGTAATCAGTTTGGATTAAAGGGACGTGGCTCTGCTGTGTGTTTATATCTGGGGAATCTGATCCACAAAGGTCAGGAATCAGGAGCTCCAGCCTGTTTTGAAAGAATACATGCTGATATGATCAGACACTCTGACATGTTCAGGCTAGGATAATTTTGTGTGTGTGTGTGTGTGTTTTAGAATGACACATTGGACCTGAGGCAATTATGTTTGAGTGTGTGTACTGCTGCCGGATTCAGGAGTCCAGAAGCTCTCCTTCACACTGCGTTCACGGTGGGTGTGTGTGTGTCTGTCTGTATGCTCACAGGAATATTTAACTTTATTCAGAAGAACAATAGCTTTCATGTAGCTTTCAGGTAGAAGGGTTGGGTTTAGAGATTAGGGTTATGATGGTTGGGTTTGGGTTTAATGTTTGTTTTAGGGTTACTTAAGATTAGTGTTTGTATGGTTAGGGTTAGGTTTCAATCTGTGTGTGTGTGTGTGTGTGTGTGTGTGTGTGTGTGTGTGTGTGTGTGTGTGTGTGTGTGTGTGTGTGTGTGTGTGTGTGTGTGTGGTTCTGACCTCCTAATGAACTGTTTAGCAGAGCAGTAAGCAAAGCAGCTGTTTTTATGACCTCAGTCTTTAGATAATTACACCTTCAGATATCAATACAAAGCTACCTCATTGATATCGAGCACAAACAAAGCTAACAGAACAGGTGCGGTCAAAATACACACCTTTCACAGCTGATCCACTGCTTATTGGGAAAAGACCAGCAAATGATTTTTACAGATGCTGTTCACAGCTGCTGTGATTACTTTCATTTAATGAGAAAAGTCGAGCCAGTGGTGAGTCGGTGTAGTGAGGCACCAGTGTGTCCTAAGAGGGATCCACAAAGGTGGAAAATTTAAACCCAAATGTAAGATACACTCTACGGTCATATTATTGGCTTTACTTTACTACAGATCAGGTTGTGTTTGACTGAAAGCTATTTTACATCGACTTAAAAGATGAACAGATTACGATTAATGCTTAATTTTCACAAAAATTGTACAGATCAAATGAATATGAAATCATGTTTAAAGGTTTAAAGGTTTATGTTTGCCAGCGCCCCCTACATCCTAATCAAAAGTGAAGCAAAAGGGGTCTTATAAAAAGGACCACTTGTAAAAAGGACTCTTAACTTTAGTAGACCCCAATCTGATTTTTAACATTTTTTTAATGTAGAAGCATCGAAAAAATTAGATTTCTGATACAAGGGCTGGGTTTAGATCATGATAAGATGGTTGGGTTTAGGTTTAAGGTTTGTTTTAAGTGTAGTGAAGATCAGCATCTACAAATTATTCTACGAGAGAGCCATTGAAGTACCTAAATGTCTGCTAAGTGACACAAATGTCACTGTAAATGGTTCTTTGAGTTGGCCTGGTTCTATATACAACCATTACTGATGCAAAAGAATCTACTGTAAAAAATTTAACTCCAGTGCATGTCTGTGTTTTTTTGGGGGTTTTTTTTTCAGCTTTTCGATAGTGACTGTGATGACCGACTAAGTGCAGAGGACCTCTCCAACCTAATGGCAGCACTAGTGGGAGTGTCTCAGTACAACATTGAAGAGATGTACACGGAGTTGACCACTAGGGGGCCTCCCACAGAAGGTCGGTAGTTAGGCAATCGTTAAATTAATTTTGGACAATTTAGGTTTACTAACCTTTCTCTATTTTCCATTTTCCGTTATAAACTGTGTTGGTATATTTGTTGATGAAAACATGAGGTTAGTTTCGGTGCTTTCAGATGTACATATAAACCGGCGTGATAAAATTGGCACTGCCCCCACCTGCTCTGTTCATGCTTCAGCTTTCTCTGACATTACCCAGACTTTGTACCTGGGGGCTGGCAGTATGATGTCTGGGTAATGTCCAGGCCCCAGATTCACAAATGTTTCTTAAGACAGAAATTCTATGAAAAAAAAGTTTTCTATGAAAAAGAATACTATGAAAAATTAGTATTCATAGTTTTATCTTCTTAATGAATAAATAAGTTCCTTCAATAACTTCCCCAATCTTGCTATTTTCAGAAAAAAAAAATCAGAATAGTTCATATTCTTAAAAGAAAAGATCTTACTTTTTTAACGTTACAATAACTTGTCTTGACTATGAAGGTTTGCTTCAAAAATTATCACTTTAAATAGTTACATTAAAGAATTACTGAACTTTAACAGGAATTTACAGAATTTAACAGAATATTTAAATAAAAGTGGAGATTGTTCTTAAAGTACTGTTAGTGTCTATAAATTCATGTCGAGTTCATTTACTGAAAGTGTTTGAATTGTTAGTTTGATTTTATTTTTCCTAAATAAGAAAATAAGAACATCTAAAGACTATTTGAGAAGTTTTTGAGATTTTTTTTTGAGAATTGCAATGTAGTAAGTTCTAATGAACGTCTTCATGTTTATCATAAGATCCTTCGTACGTTAGGACACTAACAGGGTTGGGTAATTGACAGTTCCACAGTAGGGAGAAAATTGGGACAAACAGAAAGACTGCATGGGAGTGTAAAGAAGGGGGAAAATGGTTATGTGGGATGTTCTAATTTTTCACATGGCTCTGTATCCAAATGTGTTGTAAGTAATTGCTCTAAACCATCTTATACGCCTCCAACAGCTGCGTTATATGACTTGCTGACAACTCATCCAACCTACCGGAAGTTTCTCCAGGAATACTTACCGTCTGCAGGAGCGGGGAAGGTCATGGCCGATGGAAATCACAACGGCATTCCCAACGGAAAGGCCAGCCACAACAACAATGGCCTTCATAATGGAAATGGAGTAACCAGTAAGAAGTCTGAATAAGGACTGTGGTACCAGAGTCGTTCGTGACGTGCCATTGGTGAATGGGTCAATTGCAATAGGATGATGGATAAGGGCTGCATAAAACGAGATGTATATTTGAACTGTATTCAGTATCCATACAACCACCTATTTTAACAAGGACTGTATTTTTGTATGTTTTTTTAAAGTGTGAATATTTAAATGTTCACTGCATTAAGGATAAGTTTACCTGTCTGCACTGCACTCTTACTGTCTGTCTTGTTGTTTTTCACCATTTTGAACCAAAGCCATTTGTACACTGTGATTTCTGTTTGTTTAGATGGATGTTAGTGCCTTGATATTTATACTGTATTTTTTTTAAATGTAAGAACTGTTTTTGTATGTCTGTTTTTTAATTATCTACATTTGAACCAAAGGATTTCATACCAAAGATTGCTGTCATGGTGGCTTTTAATATATGAAGTTTGTAAATAAAATGAAATATCTCTTCAGGATAATTTACGTCATCTTGGCCTCCTTTGCTATAAACACAGAGGTACAGTGTCTTCCTTAAATATACGAGACTGGATTTTTGGTACATAATAGTACGGCTGGGTGATATGGATAAAAAAGTCAAAATGTGACACGTGATGTGAAAAAAGTAGGGATTAAATCTTTATATTGAAAATCATTTTTTCGATATACACACTAACTCCTATGCTAATAGTACCTTAACTGGTCATAATGTACAGCCCCAAGCTTTCTACTAAGTCCATACTTGATTTTCTTAGTACGTAATGCTCCTACTCTGTTCCTCCCTTCTTCTTGGCCTGACACTTTACGTAGCTTTATGTTTTTCATTTCTTCTGTATTTGGTTTCCACCATATCTTTTTAAGTACATGTAAACGTGCATATAGGCCCACTATGCTGCCCTCAGGGTCCACCACAGTTAACCACGCAACCAAACACATAACACTAGGGGGCAGTGAGCACAAATGCATGGAGCAGTGGTCAGCACAGTGCCTGGGAGAGCAGCTGGGGAGTTAAGTGCACTCGAGGGCACTTCAGTCTTGTTCTGCCAATTCAGGGAATTGAACTGGCAACCTTCTTCACAAGGCTAGTTCCATAACCAGCACATCACAGCTGCCCCAGTGCTTTATTGGTTATATGTTCACTGCACTGCCACAGCTTGACTGAGAGCAGCCTGTTCATTTACCCTTGTTCATAAATTACTGTTTAAAATGTTATTAAAAGTGTGACCCATGTGAAATATGGAGCTACTAAAATCCCGTATCCCATTTAGAAACATAGCACGTAGCACCAAAAGAGGGCGCTATACACTCTGTGCGTCTATATTGGAAGTGCTTTCGGCCTTTTTCTTTATGTGCTTCGTGCTGCTTCAACCGAGATTCCAGATTTCAGCAGTAAATCCTGAAGGGAAGCAGTTTCCATCGAGTACCTGATGTTTAAAGAGAGCTCCGATTGTTTTTGTTTTCCCCCCCGAGAGCCAGAAAATGAGTCAGGAAGTTCCTGTGATGGCGAGCCCAGTTAGACTGCTGATGGTTGTAGAAGCGGTGTGACCTACCGTATGACTGCCAGCAGAAGAATTGTCGAGATATCTTCACTTGCTTATGAGGCAGAAGATAAGATCTTCAGCATACTGATGATCCTACCCGGGTAGAGAGGTCTTAGACTCAGTCACTACAGCAGTGAGCACAATTCATCCACTCCAGGATACAAACTGAGCTCTACTTCTGACCCAGGACTCCACCTATTTGATGGACATTTTGTCTTTTCACCAGATTATTTACAATTTTCTGTTTGGAAGAGTTCTGTTTTCTTTTACTTTACTTTACAAAGTCGGTGCTGGTTGTAATAATAGTTGTGATGAAACAAATGTGTTATTCCTTCCACTTTCATTACTCCTCTTAAGTAAGACAGGTGCTACAAAAGCAACATTCTGGAGCAGCTTCTGGAACAATGATGTTCCAGTGACTAACAGGGAGAATGGCTGTCTCTCATATCTGCTCTGGGCTGCCATCGTTGGTGGAGCTGCACCAGAACTTTCCTCCAGAATAGCAAAATCCTGCTTAACTCGAGTCATAGTATTAAATTCTGTGATGTCACTCTATCGCCTCAGTGCACATGCTTCTTGCACTTTCCATGTTGCTTCTGTGTCTCTCAGCTTGTTGACAAATTCACATGTAAAGGTTGTTTGTCAGAGGCAGCTCAAAATGCAATTTGTTACTTTACTGTCAATTACAGTGAATTACACCTTCTAAGGGGTCACCAGAAACTATTTTAAAGCACAATTTACTTTAAAGGGACTTTTAGGAGCTCCTAACACCCAGTACTTCATTCTCAGCTAAAGGAAATAAAGAGAATTATTTTCCCCCAGGACATTTTGTTTTTCTCACTCAAATTTGCTCAATTGTTTTCCAGGCTTGGAAGCACTGTCTTTTCTGAAATCCAGTGTGGCCTAGGAGACACCTCTACAACTCTGTGGGGCTTGTTAATGAATGGATTAGTTGGATCAGGTGTGGGGGATGCAGGAAAAAGTGTAAAACTTAAAGGGTAGGGGTGCCTCCAGGACCTGGGCTGAGAAACAATGGTTTAGAGTACAATCTGCTGGTGTGGGTCCACATAAAAGGGAATGTCTCGATTTGTTCCTGGAAAGGGCCGAGACAGACTGTGACTGACTAGCATGTCTACCAAACTACATAAATCAGTCACTACTGACATGGTATCCACACTGATAGTGGCTGCCTCACAAATTGCGATGTCTAGGTAACCAAATACAGTAAAATGACCAGCTGTCACCATAGTATCAATAGCAAAGTGAAAGGTGTGTAGCTGCATTACTATTGAGATTTTTACCTAATAAACATATATTAAGATCACAAAGATACTGATCATCACTTCAGATGTGCCCCACAACAGTTTGAGGAGGCATTTCGGTCACAATAAATAAGAGACCGCTTCAAACTACTTAGGAATGGACAGTGCCCCCCCTGGACCACTACTGAACATGGAGGGCCAAGTGTGCCTTTCAGTTTCTCAACCGAGCTCCTGGAGATGCCTTGTCTCTCACATTTTTGAATTCCCTGCTTTAAACACACCCACTGTAACTGAGCTGCTTTGCTGTATCAGGTGTGTTGGAAGCATGAAAAAGCACTAAAGTGTGCGGGTCAACGGGTGTCCAGAACCAGGGTTGAGAAACCTTGCTTTACATAAGTAAATAAAAACTATAAATCATAGGCATGTAAACTTACACCTAAACAAAAATTAACAACTGAAATGTCATTTATTTTAATTCATTTAAATTTTATTAAAAAAGGGGAAAAAAAATGTATTCAACAAGACTACCAATTCAGAATGAAGAAAAATAGTCATAACAAAAGACAGTGTATGTTCACGTCACATCTGTAAATTGCTTATCTGTGTAGTTCTTACCCATGCCCATTCTTATCTTTACCCACCCCTAACCCACCCCCCCCACAAAAAAAAAAACAAAAACAGCAACAAAAACAAAATCAAAATGAATCTATACACAAATCTATAGTCAATATGTTCCATAAGCGCTGAATGAAGAGGAAAATAAGTGGAACGTGGGGGAATGAGGTATGAGATGAAGGACAGGACAAGGAGAAACAAGAGGAACTTTCTATTAAAAAAAAAAAAAAAAAAAAAAAATCATCAAAAGCAGGCAGCAGAAATAACAAGAAAAAAAAAAGAAAACAGTTGAAGCTCCAAGGATTGAACAAAAAAGTTGATGAAATATACAAAAACCTTCTTCCTCAAGCTCAGACACATGCGCACACGCACAGACAAAAACACAATGCCAAACAGGAATGAAGGATGAAAGTGGGCCAAAAGTTTCTGCTCTCCGGAACGACAATTTCAATATGATGTTCACCATCTAACACAAATCCTTTATTTACAGTGTGTATGAGTGAGTGAGTGAGTCAGAGAGAGAGAGAGAGAGAGAGAGCAAAGGAGAGAAAATATTTTTAAAAAATGATTTGGCAGTGTGTGTGGTGTGCGTGTGTGTAAGTGTGAGAGAGATTCAATGTCGTCGCTTCTTCTTGCTGCGGGGAGGTGGGGCTGATGACCGACCCTTCCTCTTTCTGTTAGCTGTATCATCATCTTCATAGTGACTTTCTCTGTCAGCTGCACATCGAGAGAGAGAGAGTGAGACAGAGAGAGAGTGTTATATGAATGAGATCAAGAGTGTAGAAGTACACAATAAACCAGAGATCAAACACTCAAACTCACCTTTTCTGGCCTCTTCCTCCAGTTCATCCCAGTCTTTTCCACTCTCCTCTTCACTGCCCAGAGATGCACTGTAATCTAAACAGAAAGGGAGGACAGTCAGGCTCACCACTAACTCAAACACTGGGGAAGACGTTAGTCACATGATTGGAGAGACTCCCCTTTTCATGAATGCAATCAACTTTATGCATTTGCTCATCTGTGTCAGCAATGAGTGCAGTGTAAACAGGGCTTTGTCTAGACCCAGTAGAGAATGGTTACCAATATAGTAGCACTCCAGCCTGGCCTAGAGAGGAAGAATTAACTAGCCATTCTCTAGTACAGCCACAGGACCACTTTGGGTTGGATGTGTCTGGTTGGAAGAGCCTACAAACAAGCAAGGATGCCAACACAAAACTAGGGCCGTCACTAATGACCATTTTATTGATTGGTTGACTAAACAACTAATTTTCATTCAGAAAGTTGATGCATTTCATTCTTACTTCAAATCCCTTTAAAAACTCGTGATATGAAGCAGCAAAGTAAAATGTAAACTTCATGCCTTAGTTGTTTGGAGACCTATCAGCAGAGTCAGACTCTTGACTTTTCAAACTGCAGCAAAGGAGCAGAGCACACGACAAAACAGTAGACATGTACGTAGGAACTATGCACTGCTATTAAGGGTAAGCATTTATTATTGAAGTGTTATTTATTCAAAAATAAACCAATTTTAAAAACAAGATGCACTGACCTAAAATATCGACAAACCATTTTAAATAGTCGTTTACGGTGACCAACTGCTGCAGCCCAACATAAAAAATAGTACACAACACTACTGTACAGAGAATGTCCCGTCATCATATTAAACCCACACAGTAGTAAACCTTTTCCAATTAGCCACAAATGAGCTATAACAAGAGTAATGCAGTAAGAGTAACTGAACAACCCGACAGCTGACACTACTCTGTTCAGGACACCGAAGAACCAGTCTACAGTGAGGGACCTACAAAGTGCACCTACACGGTAGTTGATTAAATAAGTGTGTATGTTCATGAACAAACAGGTGTATCCAGGTAGCAGTAAGAATTACCAGAGTCCTCAGTCTCAGAAGAATAATCTTCATCACTGTCTTCCTCTTCTTCCTCCTCTTCATCTGCTGAAGGATTGAATGTTTCATCCTCCATCTCGGACTCAGAGTCATCCTCTCCACCGCTTCCCTGTAATTACAACACAGCAGTCCACATCATTCATCGCACCCCTCTGCATTCACAGTAGAATTACTCATAATTCAAAAACGCTCAAAAAGATTACTCCATGGCAAAGGATCTGGAAAGTTCCATCAGAATGCACGAAATGAAGTGGTGCCAAACGGAGAAGAGATTATATACTGACGGGGAATATGGTAAAAAAAAAGAAAACAACCTCTAAAACAAATCTAATAAAAAAGTGATTAGAAATACAAAATATTAGAAATACAAAAATGTATCCATCAACATCTGCTGGTCATGTTTCATTTAAGTTTGAAAAATCCTGCGATACTCATTCTGAGAATTTACATTTGTTAGGAGGCCTCAGAGTTTGTAACTGAGACTAAAAACTACATTAGTATTGATCTCAATGTGAGAAGTCGATTCAAAATGGTTCACTGCATATCAATCCAAGCCTTATTAAAACAGGTGGAACAGACAACCGGTGATATTCTACACCGTGTTCATGTGCTTTTTCCTAAAAACGTTAACATACATTCAAGCTGCCAACAACCAATAAGCACAACCTCACCTCACTCTCAGGGTCAAGGAAGGACCATCCACCCTGCTCGAAAAAGCCCTCGGGATCATCAACAATGGTCTTCATGATCTTGGTCCAGTTCAAAGACTGAACACCCTCTGTGTACTTGATGTCACATGAGCTGAAAGGAAATTGATGCATTGATTATACTACAGTATGCTGTTGAATTCCAGTTAGTTGAGTTCAGGTGTAGTTTCAGGTTAGTTAAGGTGTGAGTTGTAGGGGTGGAGTTCTAGCTTGCAATTCTAGATAGATTAAAGGGATATCTAGTCTAGTCTGTAACAGTTTGTAAAAACACTCATTTCCAACATTTCACTATTCCTGTGGTCACCTCCTGTAACACCCGAAGATGAAAAGACTGTACCAGTAACCTCATTTACATGCCAGTTTCATCAGATTCTCAGGTGATGGCAACACATCCAATAATCCAACAACCTGTCCACTGGAGCCTATCCATTCCACACTACTTCAGACAACTGCTCCAGACCACCTTCCTTCCATTTCTTGCATCATAAACAGCTCATTGGTCATCAGGTAATGCTCCATCTACCTTCAAGGCTGCCAGAGTGGTCCTGATCTTGAAGAAGCCAACTCTAGATTGCATACACATCAACTACAGGCCAGTTCTTTCTGCTTTCTTTCTTCTCAGAAGTTCTTGAGCACTTACTTTCTCAACCACAACAATATACAGGATCCAAACCATTCTGGCTTCAAACCGGCACATCTTTGGTCTGTTCCTGCAACTGCATGACCGTAGTATTGTTGTTTGTCCTGTTCTGGACAGTAACGTGTATGCACCCCCCCTTATCTATCATTACTCACTTTTCTTGGAAAACTCAGTAAAACCATAAGTAGAAACAAACAGGCACACTCAGCTCAGGAAATAAAAACAAGTAGTGCAACTTACTTGAGCCACTCTTTGATGGGGTCCAAGGAGTTTACAGGCACTGCATTTATCATAGTCACTTTCTTGCTGTAGTCTTTATAAACAATAACAATGTCAAAGTTCTTGAGATGAAACTGCACACGCTCAAAATGAACCAATTCCACCTCATCCAGTGTCACAACAAAAGGTGGCTAGAAAGAAAACAGCATAACAGCATTACTGATGACACCGTCTGTGTGAAATGACAATTATGTTCCCATTTGTTTTGTGCTCAGACTCACCCATTCTGTAACGTTGCAAAGTGAACTGGACGTGGGCTGCAGTAGGCAAGTGCTTCTGTAGGGGGCACCCTGGAAGCTACACAAGAAGACAATTAACCCATTAATCCAAGGAGGTAACAAATCATAAATCTAATCAAGTTTATTGTCAAATCACATTATACAGGACTAAGAGTGAGTGAAAATTTAGGTTTGACTTTCTCACAGCAGCAAAACACAGGCATAAAAAACAAAGGAGAAAAAGAAAACATTTAAAGAATATACGTATGTGTGATATAAACAGAGCATTTACACATTATCTTCCACAAAACCTCTACAGTGCAACAATGCATGAACAGTGTATGTAGAAACTGTTTAAAAAAATAAATAAATAAATAAAATTTTAAAAAAAAAAGCAAAGTGCGGGTGTAGAACGTGTTTATGTGGTGTGATGAAACAGGCCAGATGGGCTGTGACAGGTTGTGGACTGATCTGGTAACAGCAGTTATCCAGACTTCCATCATATCATATGGGCACAACAAGGAGGGGATCAATATGGATCCTGAACAGTGAGAAAGCATGTACAGTACTGCCATTTTTGAAAGTTTTCCCACCTAAAAAGAATGAAGAGGTCTGTTTTTATCATAGGTATACTTCAACTGTGAGAAACAGAATCCAAAAAACAAATCAAGAAAATCCCATTTTTGTGATTTCTAAATTATTATTAAGATCTGGAGAAAATCTGTATGGAGTGGGCAAAAATCCCTGCTGCAAACTTGGTCAAAAACTACAGGAAACATCTGACCTCTAATTGCAAACAAAGGTTTCTGTACCAAATATTAAAGTTGTTTTTCCATTGAATCAAATACTTATTTCATGCAATAAAATGCAAATTAATTATTTAAAAACCAAATAATGTGATTTTCTGGATTTTTTTAGGTTCTGTCTCACAGTTGAAACATAACTATGAAAAAACTACCTCTCCATTCTTTGCAGGTGGGAAAGTGGAAAATTGGCATCTAAATGGCTCTATGCTGTAGTCTTGGGAATTCCTTGCCATGCCAGCAGGGGAACTGTGTTAATCCTAATGTAAAGTGTCCTTGAGTTTCAGAATTAAATATTTCATTTTAATCTAATTACTACACAGACACATTTCCCATTCCCAAATCTCTTACCCAAGGTCTCGGAAAGGAAGCTCAAACTCCAGCTCCTCCTTGGTGAGAGTCTCCACCTTCTCAATAAAGTTTTTGAAGGCCGATTTCAACTTGTGCCTCATCTCGCGCTCCATCTGCTCAGCATACAGGTCGTCGCGGTCATGCATGTGCTGGTGCTTTCCCAGATCTGTGGTAATTTCTCCAACCTCTGTGTAGAACTGCACGTCTGTGTGTCTCTTCTTGCCAAACATTATCGCATTCTGTGGATGGGGAAAAATGGGGAGGGCTCTTAATATGAACACTTGACCATTTAAAAGGAACAATTAGCAGAACACTTGATGCAAATGTAAATGACCTCTTGTGTAACTTTATATATATTTTATAAATTAAAGAGTATATAGAAAAAAACTTGGAGGAAGTCACTTACATACATATACACACAATGACTTATTTTTTAGGTTTGTCTTATTAAAAATCCTTTATTATTTTATTCATCTAATAATCACTCCCATACTTCCTACAAACTGTGTGCCAATGCAGACAACATGTACAAACACCTCAAATGTACTGCAGTAATGCAGAGCATGTTCACATACCTTGAGGTGAAAGTGCAGTACAATGATCATTTCTCCATCACAGGGCTGGAAAATAGCATGCTTAATGTTGTTGTACAGAATGTCCACTTTATCTCCACGCACAGATGTGAAACGGAAACCTGTAAACAGGCAGATGTACATTGAAATGTGTTCTACATATACATACTTATAGAACAGCTAAAACACAACCTGCACTTTTACTAAGGGAAGCATTCTGATTGAAATGGAGTTAAATGTTGGTTAAATAAAAAAAATATCAACAAAACAGACACCATCTGGAACCACTACCCTCATGCTCTCTCACCATTGGTGTGCGCCTCCAGTGAGCCCTGCATCCTCTTCTGGGCAATGTTGGGCCGGATGTAAAGGTCTTTGAGCTTGGGGTTGCTGCGGTTCAAGTTGATGACCAGAGAGTCCTGCTTGACGATGCCTTCCTTCTCTTTCTCCTCAGCCTCCCGAGTCTTGTAGCGCTTCTGCACCTCTTTGATGATGCGGAAGGCATTTTGCAAGTTGGTAGAAGGAACTGACGGGTCACCAGGTGACTTGAGGTTTGATGCACGATACGTTCTAGAAGCAGAAATGTATCAGAAACATTCAGCAACTAAATTTAGTTTGTCTCCCTGCTCACTACTGCTCATGAACTAATTCACCAATAATTCATTTTAATGAAAGTAAGAATACTCACATTTCCTTGACAAAGGTGGCCTCAGGGTTAGGGAAGGTGTTGCCCTCATGTCTACCCAGTGAGCTACCCGGCACAAAGAAGTTTATTCTCAGGTAGGTGTAGTCGCCTTCAACAGACATGCTGATGTTCTACACAGAGACACAAATGTTTTTCAAAGCATATATCAGACATAAGAACTCATGAACAGCAAGCTTTTGTAGGCATTGGAGAGACCTTGACTTCTCCAATTAACATGGAAATTCTGATGCATTCTGGTTCTAAAACAGGTGTTTCTCAACCCTGGTCATGGAGGCACCCCTGCCCTGTACACTTTAGCTTTAACACAACCCCTGAAGTGCCTGTTAATGAACTGATTAGTTGGAAAAGGTGTGTTGGAGTTTGGAAAGCTCTAAAATATGCACAGCAGTGGTGCCTCCAGGAACACCGTTCTAAAACAGGGTGACAGGTAACAATGGAGGAGAAATCAAAGAGAAATCAAAACCAATTTCAGTGATAAGAAAATGTGGCTTTCATTTCGCATCTAAATGTAATCTTAGTTCTGGGCCATGAAAACTCAATACTAATTTTTTTTACTATGTTGTTCTGATTCCAAAATAAATATCATAAGTAAAAACATGATTCATGTGAAAGGACTATTATTCATTCTAATCACTGAAAAAAAGCAGAAAGGTGGAGGGTTTCACCTATGAAACATTAAAAGGTAACCACCATACAAACAACCACCATATAAACGAGCATGAATCCCATTCTAATTTTTCTAGAGTGGTTTTCTGATGAGTGTTGAATTCATTACCTTGATGGTGGCAATGTGAAACGGTGTCGCTATGCCAAACACCGGCATGATGACGGTCTCATACTTCTTATCAATGAAAATCTTCATGTCTCTGATGTCCTTCTCGCGAGGCATCTGTGACACATTCTTGTAGGACACGTTTGACTTTCTGGCCCTAGAAATGAAGACGGGTCAATTACTCAATAAGCAGTCGGGTGGAAGAAAACTACAAAAAAAAAAAAAAAATCAGAGTGCGTGTTGAAGTTCAATCAAATCTCATACTTTTGGATTTGTTGTTCACCCTTCTGTTCTGTAAGACGGCGCTTGGCCTCTTCGTTCATCTGATTGGCCAGTTCCCGCTGATGGGCACGCCTCTTCTCTTCTGCGGTCATTTCATTCTGAACATTTGCATACAAGTTACGTTTTTTTTTAAAGTTAAGAAACTTTTACACAAAACTGCACACAAAGATAAACAGTCACGTTTACCCTGGTTCTGTCAGCCAGCAGGGCAGCACGAGCTCCTTTACCCAGCAACTCCTCTGCATTATCATCATCTTCATCTTCATCATCCTCATCATCATTCTAAAGAAAGAAATGCCACTTAGTATAGCAACACAAACAACAACCAAGCGATCATATGCTTTAGAGCAGGCATGTCTGGCGCAGGGGCCAAATGCGGCCCGCATACAAGTTTCCACCGGCCCACAGCCTCTGTCTTAAAATCAATAATAAGCAGCCCGCTGGCACTGTTGACCACAGTATAAAATACACACGTACAAAGAGGTATTTTATATTTCACAAGAAGATGGCAGTAGACCTGTGGCTACACTTTCGCTGTGTGACCTTTGTGTGAATTTCTAAATGGCGGATGTAACGAAATGCCAAGCACAGCAAACATTTTACTGAGGATGAATTTATTAAAGACTGCAGGAAAATTTGTCCTGAGAAGCAAGACAGTGCCAATGTCGGCCAAGCTCCCAACAAAGTGGTACTGAGAATTGAACGCGTTTCATCTGAAATTAAGAGACAGTTCCAGAAAGATTTTTTTCCCGTCATTTTATGTAGATGAAAGGTAGATGAGCGATTTGGTAAAAACTTGTTTAGATTTGTGTTCTGTATGAAGAATTGAAAAGTATTACATGTGCAATCAAACAATTTATTAAATAGTTAATTTGCATTTAATATTAATGTTCAAAGAATGTCAGGCAGAATGATTGGCCCCCGCACATTTTCACCACACCAGATCTGGCCTTCTTTGCAAAAAGTTTGGAAACTCCTGCTTTAGAGTTTTTACCCACAGTCTCTGTACGGTTTTAGTTCGTTTACTAAAGATTACGGAAATAAATTCCCTCCATGTCAATAAATACATTTTTTCACACACACATCAAAAAAAGCTGTTCAAACAAGCCAGTTTGCACCCAAGTGGCCAAAAATCCACTTATGACCCAGATGATGAAATGGAGGTGGGTGACAACCTTTCAATGTAGGAATCAGAGAAGCTTCTAACTAGGTACTTTCTACGCTGCTTGCTCCTCACTGATCCTCACATCCATTAGTGTGCTCGACCCCCAAATATGCAATTTTCAAATGTGTCGAGTGACTGGAACACACAGCAATACTGGAGGCACATGTAGCCTTCAAGACACTTGGA
Source organism: Acestrorhynchus altus (assembly GCA_034509495.1). Classification (NCBI taxonomy): domain Eukaryota; kingdom Metazoa; phylum Chordata; class Actinopteri; order Characiformes; family Acestrorhynchidae; genus Acestrorhynchus; species Acestrorhynchus altus. Next base: position 11,186,244 of record CM067525.1, on the reverse strand, counting down.
AAAATAACTGAGGTAAGCGAGTTACCTTGAGGAAAATTCCAACATTCTTAATCTTCTTTTTCACTGGGGTTAGTATAGTGGCAGGATCTTCCTACAAATGCAAAAACACAGTGGATCACTTCATAGTAGATCTGTGTTAAAAAAAAAACATTAGGATTCATGTACATGTGTATATATATATATCCCACCTCATTGATCAGAACAGAATCTCCAATGAACAGGGCGTATTTCTTCTGTTCATCCTTCTTTCCCTCGCTGTTCATCAAGTCAGAAAATCCAAGACTGATGCTCAACACCATACCTGAATAACCACAAACACCAGGAATAAACTCATACATGATTACCACATCTGAAACAAGACAGGGGTGCTTCTTCCTGGTTCTAGATATCTCCTACTCTGGACAGGTTACATGCAACATAACTGGGCTGTTATAGTCAGACACCTCGTATGACTGAAATGTGTGTGTTAGTTCAGGATTAAGGCTAAAGTCTGCATGGTCATGTTGGTGGAGCTCCAGAATATGGAAGGACACACTGAAAGAACAGCTCTCTCACATATTACAATATATCATTTCAGCCTCAGGGAAGAAAGAAGGGAAAGGTGCACATGGACCCACTGTGCTTACACACAGGGGAATTTGTCCTCCACAGTTAACCCATCCACACAGACCGACATACATGTGAGTTCACACACCAGGGGACAGTGGTCACATGTGCCCAGTGTGGTGGGAACCCCGGCCCACGATGCCCAGGGAAATGGGGAGTTACGTGCCTTGCTCAAGGGCACTTCAGTCATGCCGCGTCTTTTCAGGGATTCAAACCAACAAACTTCCAGTCACAAGGCTGGTTCCCTAACCTGTCCCTAGCCTGGTGACACATTGTTGCAATGTGCACGAATGCAATAACCACATCGCAGGCTGTGATATATCTTGTGCAAAATAAAATTAGTTTTGCTGCTTGATACAAAAAGGAATATTCCCACTGTTCTCTTTTTTTTTTTGTTTTTTTTTTTTGAGATCACGTTGGATGATTTGTGATTTCCGATGAAGCCTGCAGGGCCCTTATGAAATGAATGAAAAGTTTAGGTTCATTTGATCTCTTTTTTCAATTCAGATTTTCAGGTGTTTTGGGTTTTCTATTCTTTAAGAAAACATGTGTCAAATGTGTGTCATTGTGGAAATCACGATTCCTTAATCTTTTAAGATCACAATTTATATCACTGAAAAACAAAATATTGCAATGTCTGTTTTTTCCAGTATCATACAGCCCCATTACAAATTGATCCAAAGTTTATGCAAGTTTGCACACCCCAGTCAATATACTGACATTCCAAAAGTAAATCAGTGAAGACTGCAGCCAATTTCACATCTGTAAAGGTCTTGCCCTAAAATGAACTTCATGACATTTTGACAGTCGTGAACCCCAGCATTTTAGTCGGTGGGTGTGCGTTTCTCTCACCTTTCTTGAGTTTGTACTGGTTTTTAGCATTCAAGACCAGGGAACCTTCTCTAAACTCAATCCCCATGGCGAACCTGAAAGACACAGCGCACCACATCTGAAACTGGTGTACACAACTGAGTGGGGCAGCAGAAAGCAATGGCTTGGGTTTTGTGGGCGTATTATGCACGCAACTCTTACCCCAAATTTTTAGTGAGCTTGCTGACCAGGTCCGGTTTCTCCTTTTTGACATATTCCAGGACAGCATTGTAAGCATCACAGATTTTAACACCTACAAACCAACACAAGAATAGAAAAAGACATGGTATATGGGAAGGCTCACATATTATAATTGAAACTTAATTTAAATATTTTGTACAATTCAGTAAATATTTGAAGACAGCCCTCAAACGTTCAAACCTCACCATGTTTGAGTTCTTTGAGCAGTTCTTCCTCCACCTGTAAGAGGAAATTGTAGTTGTCCTGCATTTCTTGTGGTGGGTCCACCATCAGAGTGCGTACCAGATTAGAACAGTAGGATTTGAAGCGAATGCCCATTGCGCAGGTAATGGCACCGAAGTGCATGTGGTTCTTATCACTGAGAGATAAAACAAAAGGTACACATTGGGTCCAGGTATCATTTTTTTCTTTAAATGTATACAGTAATGCCAGATTTGAAAATGGTGTGCTTGTGATCAGGGATGGGTGATATATTAATATTTAATATAAACATAAACAGATCAGATACGTGCAGTTAATCACAATTAGAATAAAATATTTATATCGTCACCTCTACTGTACTCTACCTAACCAGAGTACTAGCCTGTTGTGAGACTCTCTCACCTGACTACACTAAATTTGAGACTGTAGTTGCCACCACTCTGGATGATCGGAGGGTAGCACATCTCCACAGTTGCGGGGTCAACCCCACCCAAATACTTTCTCTCTTCAATCGCCTTCTCTACGGACTCAGCAAGCCGGCTGTGCTTCACTTTCTGATTAGACAAACACACACACAGGCCATACAGTTTGGTCACAATGAGGCATCCAGTGCAAAACCAAATGCAACTGTCCAAAACTACACTTTACAATTACATCAAATTACACATGGAAACCTGATCTTAAACTGTGAGGAAAAGTTGACGAACAACCAAAATGCAGGGAGCATGCATGTGTTCCTCACCTCATCTGCATCTACAATCTCCATGACCCTCTCTTTGAAGAACTTTGTGAAGACGTCACTGGTTATGGCAGCTGCCTTCTTCATCAGATTCTGCTCACCATCCTCTTTTACTGCCATCGTATATGCAACCACAGCGCTGATGTCCACCTTGCGTGTCAAAGAGAGATACACAGCATATGCTTGAAGGCAACAAGAAAAAGGTTGGCTTTTCTTACCCCCTAAATTTACCAATCACACATTGTGGGCAACCAGAAGATGGTAAACAATAGCAGCAGCATACTATTTAATAGTATTACTAGTAATCATACTACTACTAACAATAATAATTATAATAAAATATAATTAGAAGTTATTGCAATGTGTAATTCTAAAAGTGCGTAAACATGTGCATTTTCTCCAACAATGCACAAAAGAAAACAATGTCTGATTAAGTTGAACATCTTAAAATGAACGCTACGGAGACTTCTTAAGGAATATTCAATGTTGATATTGTGATTTACGTTGCTATAAAATTGTGGAGTGAAAGAAACTGGTTTGCTAAATCTGACAGTACAACATGGAAGTTCTGAGTTTGTTAAAAGCTCATTCTGACAACAAATATGTTCAAAAATTGTAATTTTATATGCAGTACATAAAGTGACATTTCAAGCCTTTTTTGTTTTACTATTGATCGGTTCACATTATAGATCATGAAAACCAGAAACTCAAAATTATAATTTCAAAAAAAGTTATGAGAACACCATTTCAAATTTGAATAAATTACTAACCACAGTATCAACATTAAAACAGAAATATCACTTTAAATGTAATGAAAATAGATCAATTATCACAAATATTTTTCACAGTATTACTTTTTTTTTTAAGACGTAGTATGTTTTTGTTTTTTGATTGTACTCTTTTTAGATCACTGAACATGCAGTGTACTACAGTTTATGTAGTCCAATGTAATGATACACAAAAAGGTGTAAGCTGACCTCAGAACAGCCTTCATACCCAGCTGTATGAACAATTCTCCTTCCAGATAAACAGATAAGGACAGCCATTAATGTCACTATAAGCAATGACTATTTGCCACAAGCTCCACTTAGTTTTTAAACTAGTCCTTTTTTCTATTTTTCATTAAAAACACTTACCTTCTCCAAGCCCTCTGCTGTAATCATGTCATTCCAGCTCTTCATGTACTCCCCAGGAAACTTGTCCTTGATGAAGACCCCCACTGTCTTCCCTGCTTTGCTGCCGCGGATCGCCTCCATCATCTTGTCAAAGTTAGCTTTGTTACTCTCATTCTGAGTGAGAAAGAAAATCTTTCAATCAAACTAATAATCTGGATTTATTTATAATCTTAATTTAACAAGTAATAACTGAAATCATATGAAACAATCTGGCAGACGTTCAGAATGGAAGTGTTAAACACCACATATAATGTTGCAAACAGAAATGCCTACATTATGGTATTTAGTGATAGATTGAGGGATTTATGGTAAATGATACAGGATGCTTTGTACTCTACCTTCTCTCGAACCAAAAGAGTGATGGGTGGGATTCCATTGGCATTCTCATTGCCCTTGGTGGAGGCTACCTGTTTAAGGAACTCCACTTTCTTCTTGCTGGCCAAGAAGATAATCTTGGTTTCGCAGAACACCATTATAGTGTCTGTCAGCTCGTAACCAAACAGCCATGTCTGTGAGTGTGAAAGAGAGAGAGCGCAAGCGAATCATCAGCAAACACCTAAAATCAGGAGCGGTTTTGCAAACTGACAAAGAAATTGTAAGATGTGCTTTATTAATTACATGCATTACAAACTGCTTATGTAGGAATCACACATTAAGTAACTTTTGATGAACTTCAGAATTTCTCTGACACCAGAAACAGGTTTCTAAACTAGCATACACATTAAGGACATAACAGATGGCTGCAGCTCATGTCAGTGAAGTCTCACCTGAAGAGCAGTGGATTTGGCATAGACTATCTCCTCATCCACACCAACTGACACCACGATGGCATCTACCTTCCCGAACTCATCCTCACCTTTCTGTGGACAGAAAACACCGTTAGACACACACAGCTGTCTCTCAATCAGAACCGACAAGAGGGTTTAGCAGGAGTTTTGTTTCTGGTTTAGTTAGAAAGGTTTAACAGACAGCAATGTGGAAATGTAGCATGCTAGGTGGGTAGTTCACCATTTCACCCTTAATGCAGACTATGTTTGGTGAAACTGCGCTGATCTGAGGAACAGATGTTGTAGTTTCGACTGAAGCTGCTGAAGTGTGGAGGGGGTGTGGGGGGTGTCTGAGTGTTAATAAGCGGGTTTGTTTTGAGCTTTAAGGTGAATTTTATGGTTTTAATGAAGAAATATAAAAGCAGCGCTGAGCTCTGACGGCTAGCGTTAGCCTGTTAGCTTGTTAGCCTGCTCGGGAGCGGAGGCTCCGGCTCGGGGTTATTCTGTAAACAATAATAATAATAATAATAATAATAATAATAACTAATATTAATAATAACTAGAATAAGATAATGAGTGTGTGCTGTTATTAAACGTGCTAAAGGCCAGGCTCTCAGGGCAGGCGGTTGGACGGGCTCCCCGCGCGCAGAAAAGCCGCTCGAGGCCGCGGACCGCCTGCGCGAGACTCGCGGCCGAACTTCAGCGCGACGAGCAGCCGAACGGCGGCGCTTTACCTTCCAGTTCCCGTACAGACGCTTAATGCGGCGGTAATACGCCTCCTTGTCCAGGTTCACCGCCATGGCGACTCCTCAGGATCCGGGTCGGAGAGAGAGACCGTCAGCGCGCACTTCCCCGCCTCCAACTGCCCCCTTTACCCCGTCACCCCGTCTCCTTCTTCTCCTCGCTCCGGCGGCCGGCGGTCAGAGCCCTCCTATCGGCCGCGTGCTGAGACCCGCAGCGCTGTGTGTCTGTGAAACGGCAGCTTTATGTCCAAACCGACCCGCAGCTACATACTGACACAGACACCGCGCGCTGTTTACTGCCCAGCTACGCACATACACAGCGGGGTAATTACACACGCTTTACCCCCCCTCTCCTCCTCTTCCTCCTCCTCTTCTCTCCTCCTCCTCCCTCTGTCCGCCCTGGACGCGTCTTTTGCCGGACTCGGTCCAAAGACTTCAACCAGTCCTTTCTTTACCGCCTTACACCCTCAGATCACACCGACCCGCTCATCCGCGCGACGCTCGCCCGTTTCCGTGCGCAGGGCAGAGCCGTCGTTGTGTCAGTTTGGGGAAGTGAGGGCTCCGGCCTGAAGAAAGAAAAGTGGAGTCAAATAAAGGAGTGAAATACTAAACACGTTTCACATTCAGGCCGTGAGGCTTTGTTTTCCGACGGAAACAGCGGCCCCTACCGACCGCAGCGCCGTTCTGCAACGCACAGACACAGCGCGCCGTCTAAACTCCACCCACTTCCCGTTTTGGCCAATGGCTAGTTTCCCGCGTTCCGCCAGATTCCCGCCAAACCGCTGACGTTTAAAGCTGCTCACGGGAAGTGGAGGGGACTTTTAGGTGAAATCGCTGTGAAAAGAATCAAATTATGCTTTTAATTGTAAATATAGAGAGATGGGTTGATTTTATTATTTTATTAATGATGTCACGGTGTGTATTTTGGCAATACTGAGCCATTATTATTATTATTATCATTATTAACATTTATTATAGGAATAATAATAATTATCATTTATTATTATTATTATTATCTTCATCATTGTTGTTATTATTTTAGTGTATTATGGTTGCATATAAACAGAGAATGTTTTCATTTGAATTTGATCAACTATAAGATGTACGAGTAGATGACCAGCACAGCCTTTATTAACACACGGGTTGAACAATATATATATATATATATATATATATATATATATATATATATATATATATATATGGTTACATCTGTAGTGTGCTCCTGCTCATGGCACGGCAACATGAATTCATGAGTTCAAGTGAGCACCATATTGAGTGACAGATTTCATTCATGAAGTTGTGAAGACATTAACCATTCCTTTTTTTCACCATAGAAGGCATTACCTCCTACACCAGACAGCTCAGTGTTCTCCCACAAAACCTGACACAGTCCCTTACCTGGAGCCTAGAGGACTGGCAACATGTAGCATGGTTGGATGAACCCAATTGTTTCAGGCTGATGGTAGGGTTTGTATGTGGTGCTAAACATATGATACCGAAGGCCCCCGCCTGTCAAAATGTCTGTCATTGACCAGTGCCTACACTTCCTGATGATCATTTGCAGCATGGACCTCATGTACCCCCACAACGATATTTCAGCAGGATAATGCACTGTCCAACAGACCCAATATAAAGTCTTGACATGACTTTATACTGACATACTATACACATTTACACTGATCAGCCATAACATTATGACCACCATGTTTGTGCACTCACTGCCCATTTTATCAGCTCCACTGCCCATACAGGAGCACTTTGTAATTCTATAATTACATATTGTTGACCATCTGTTTCTCTGCCTCCGTTCACCTATTTTTCAATAATGAGAACCCAAAAGGACCAACACAAAGCAGGGTCATTCTCAGCACTGCAATGATACTGACATGTTGGTGGTGGTGTGATAGCAGCTCCTGGCAGGTGCCCTCAACAAAGGGGAGATTGGCCAGCTTGAATAGCAGGCTGCAGTCCTCCAGGTGGGGCTCCTTCGTAGAACGCCTTATGAGCCATGGAGCTCCAGGGGTGAGGAGGGGCAGGGAAGAGCCTTTCCCCATTGCCATGAACCATAACTTGAGGGTTATACATGAAAAAAGGAAAGTAAAACAAAAACTAACATGCTGGTGTTGGTGCAGAGTTAAAAAGTATAAAAAAGCATTCCTTCAGTTGTTTAAGTTTGTAAGAAAGATAATCCCAGAAACATACACTAACATATCCTTTCTTTTTATTCCAGCCTTCTGGTATTAAGAAACAATATAAAAAAATATAATTGTTGTATTGGTGTCAGTCACAACTGTGTTTTTAGATGAAGTAGAGGAAAAACTTATGGAATCACCAAGTTCTGAGGAAAATATTCTGGAAAAACACTGCATCATTAGTACTTCTTCAGTTTGCACCAGAGATTTTCACCTGGATTGAGATCTGGACTATTTGCAGGCCGTCAGTGACTTTATATTTCTTTCTTTAAAGAATGTTTCTAGATCCTGTGTCGTGTGACAAGATGCTTTATCATTTTGAAAAAAGCAGTCATCATCACTATGCACCCTTTCAGCTGATGGAATAAGAAAAGTGTCCAACATTTCTATGTAGAATTTGGCATTTATTTAAGTTTTCATCACTTATTTCTAATTTGTTTTGTTGTGCATTTTAGGTTTAAGTTTTCCATTTTGATGCTTTGATGTTTTCCTTGGTCTGCCTATATGCTTCCCTTTTACAACCTTCCCATTCCAGATATCTACATTGTAATTCTGACATTATAATACCACACCATGGGCCTATAATAATAGCTCAGAAGAAAATGCTGTGAACTATTATACTACACTAACAAGATCCAAACTTCATACTGTGTGATCACATAGTAACATCCTAACAATTCTGTATCCATACACACAGACAACACACAGGTGACTTGTCCTTGATGTTTATTAAACACAAAAATGTCCATCTGATTGTTGTACCCCACTAAAAGAAAGTTTTGTAACAGAACATGATGAAGGAACTGTGTGATTCTGGTCTCCAACAATACTGTTCACACTCTACATTGCAAAACACTGCTCTTGTTCATGTATCAATACAGCTTATTAAAAAACATCATACGGTGTCATTTAAAAAATATTGTATATGTAGATGTTTGCTTTAAAGAAAAGGAGTCTGTTGTGACTTAAGTGTTGCCTTGTCTTCAAACGGCAGTTCTCCAAAAGAAACAACAAATCTCAGATCATTACATGTCTTGAAATGTAAGGAAAACCAATTAAGCTGTACATAAAATGTTAACATAACTGATAAACTAGTCTAGGAGAGAAGTTTTTACTGACGTTGTGTTTCCCTTGTACAACTAGACTTATAGCTTAAAAAGTGGTTTCATTCTCAACTCTCAGTCACTCATGTTCCAACAGGTTTTAGCTTTTTTTCTTCTTCCATTGACTCTGAGTAAAGTTTGTCCTGCATAACTGAAGGCAGGATTACAGCACATTTTATGGAAAAAAACATTTTTAAATCACCTGAAATGAGTTTGCACTTCCCTTCTACAACATCAGCCCATATTGAACTTGTTTGTCAGAGAAAGGTAGAACCTTCTTAAACAGTTTAGTGAAAATTCAAAGAAATGTGACCCCAGTTTCAGTTGATCAGTCAAACAGACGTTTGGTACCTAACGTGTACTCCTTAAGTTAAAAAAAGGAAGACGGCAAGCTAATTCTGCTAATAAATACTGGACTTGGACTGTCACCAATTTATTAATCTCTGTAAACATGTTCCCAAAAATGTTTGTCTCTCAAAACTCCTCCAGATCCTCATTGGTTTGTTAAGTGGATGTGGATTAGAACATCCACTATAAACAAGAACGAACAGAGCTAAATGCTGGAGGAATCTGAACCTCTTTCACCTTAGAATAATGTGTACAGTGGTACACATTCTGAACTGAGATCTGTTGTAATAATTTGTCAGCTACTGATATAAAAATTATTTTATAGCGTAGTGAATTTGTGATGATTTGGTTTCCTATAGTGTGTGTACATTAACCACCTCAGTTCTAAATGTACTGTTCAGTGCTGGTTTAGAACCAAGGAAAGGAATGAAGTTCTCTTCTACAGACAAAACAGTGTATTTGCACCATACTTAAATTCTGACCAGCTGTAATTAAAAATGTGGTGGAAGTGTTTCTCTTACATATGGTCTTATGGTAGTAGTTGTCAAACTGTTCTATTACCTTCTGAGAATGCTCCTCACTGATGTTGGCTCGGAAAAACATTCACACTTCATTCAAATAAGTATGATTGGCCAGCAAGCAAAGAAGCTTAACAGATAACAAATGTGTCTTGGCTGATCAACTGAATCTGGGGTCTGTGATCAATCATGTTACTTAACATTTTTCAACAAATTGCTCCTTTATCTGTTTTTAAACCAGACTCTATGTCTACATCCCATACTCCATGTCTCAGATACCACCCCCCCCCACCCCCCCGAAAAAAATTAAAACTCGATGCATTCTTGCATATGATCAGGGAGCAAACTAAAGTAATGAAATAATCAGCCACCAATAAATTTCACATTTTTGAGTATGCACGTATGTTACATTTCATTACACAGTTTAATTTTGTACACTTCAAAATCCATTACCCATTTTCCAAAATGTTCAAGGTGTTATTATTTTATCCCAGAAATTCATAAATGTTTGAGGATTTTAAGGACCATGGCTTCTCTTAAGCTGCCTTAAGACACAGCTGTCAGTAGGGCTTAAAGGGATAGAGCAACCAAACAGCTAGTTAGCAGACTAACAGAAAATAGGATTTCATGTGTTGTGCCACCTATAGCACAGGCTTGGTCAAACTATCCCTTTAAAAGGTGTTGTGCTCAAAACCATCAATTTAGAAACAAAGGCAAGAGCTGATTTAATGAGCACAGCTGAAAGCAGGTGGTGAGGACTGTACCAACCACATCGTCTATATACATGCCATACACATCTTCAACTCCAACCCTGCATATATCCAGTGATGGTGCAGCATGTTCTAAGTAACAGTGGTGGAGTTCTGTCCTCTGATGACACACCAGGCCATGAACACATCCCTGTTGGAGAAAGAAAACGAAAAGAAGAACTGCTCAGTCCAAAGTAGCAAACACATAAATTAACTTCATTTAGAAATTTCATTTAGTTGTAAGTACAACTATTACATTTACAACTATATACAACAATTGAAAACCGTAACGAGACTGGGCCAGAACAGGATGATGTAATATCAACAATAACGAGATCTAAAGAGAAATTTACTTAAGTTTATACACTTTGCTAAATAAAAATAAATACATCTAATAGCAAATACTTTATTCCATTTTAGCTTTATAGCAGCATAGGAGTCTATGACATGACACATGAGGAGAATTCAACATATTACATCCATTAAGTCAGTACTTTTCAACCCTGATCCTGAAGACACCTCTGCCATACACATTACACTTTAACACACATTTTCTCTATATAATATGAATGTTACGAATGAAGATTTTTATAAAATTAGTTCATACTAAAAACAAAAAGAAAACAATATTGAGAGCTACATCCCAAACTGAGTGTGCTTATTGATTTTTAATCAGAGAGTACTGTCCAAAAATCTTTTGAGATAATGCCCAGGCTTAAGCAAGACCTCATGTCATATTAAAGTATATACTGAATAAACATGAAAACTCAAGAGGGCACGGTGGAGGCAGGTGCATTCTCGTACTTGCAGTGCATGGCCACACACTCATTGCTGCAGTATTCTCGGTCCCAGTCTTTGCTCTCTATTGGTGGGTTGTTGCAGCCTGCTCGCACACACACAGCAGGACCTGTTGGAGGAGCCACATCAGGCGCCAGAGAACCATTGAGCTCTACCTCCATCTAAAAGACAGAAACAAAGAAAAGAAGGGAAGCAAGAGAGTTTGAGAGACAGGGATAGAGAGATAAAGGGATATTTATAACTAGTAGAGCTTAAGCAATTGTTGGTTGTTAGGGCATAGCAGAAGAATTCCAAACTCTCTCTAAATGGAAGTGGTTACTATCTCAGGTGGTTGCTGTGCTATATGTACTTTTTAGGTGGTTGCTATGCTGTAGCATTAACACTGTTCAGTTTGTGAAGTTGGATATCTGCTGTGTTCCCTTCATTGGCTTCCTGTAGCTGCCCGCATCAGATTCAAAACCTTGATGCTGACCTACAAAGCCAAAAATGGACCAGCCCCTCCATACATGATGGCAATGGTCAAAACTCAAGCTGTACCAAGAGCCCTTTGAGCTTCAAGTACAGCTCGGCTTGAACCACCATCCGTCAAAACGCAAGGAAAACATGCATCCAGACTCTTTTCTGTTCTGGCACCAAAATGGTGGAATGAACTTCTCCTGGGAGTCTGAACAGCTGAGTCCCTCACTGTCTTCAAACGCAGACTGAAGACTCATCTCTTTCAGGAGTACTTAACTCCATAAAGACATTTGTTTCAACAGGATCTAAGTGTGAGGAATCTCTAGATTCTAGCCTCGTCTACTAGCTAAAGATATTCTGAGTGAACAACAAAGCACTTTTGTAAGTCGCTCTGGATAAGGGCGTCTGCTAAATGCCATAAATGTAAATGTAAATAAATGATATTACTATTGTCACCAAATCGTAGAACACAAAGTTTATGTTCAGAGGTCTTTGGCAAGAAAGACTAATGATGACACTAAAGATTTGATCTGCTCAATATGTTTCATTTTATTCCAATTTTTCTGAGGCTTTGTTCATATTGATATCGGAGCTATATTGTATCGACTGAAATTAAAAAATAATTGTGACAAATCTTGGTCACACTGTTCAGCCCTAATTACAATATATGTTTGTGAACACCCCTTCTTATTTTTACCCAATTGTTTCCCTTCAATTTTGGAAGTGCCAATTCACCACCCGCCCTAGCGATATTAAAAAAAATACAGGACTTTTCACCAAATTTCACCAGAAGTCAGTTATCCAAGGCCCTCCAATCTTACCCCTTCCTCTCCTTCTGTGGTCACTATAGCTGCGGGCTGCGCCATCTCCACTGCCATCGCAGGAGACGCTGAAACCGCTGTTGGCTCAGCTGTTGTCACAATTATGGGAGTGGCCACATCTGTCTGCACAGGGGCTGGGACTATCTTAATCTGAAGAGGTGGTGGAGGCGCTGTGGCAATGGTGGCAGTAACCTGTCCGGCTCCACCCCCACCACGAGGTTTGGCCTGGAGGGGGGGTGGAGCTGGAGAATGTACCATCTGCTGAAGGCGTGGGGGCGGAGGGGTGTTCTGCATCTGCTGGAGGGGAGGAGGCTGACGGGCTGAAGAGGTTGCTGTGGCGACAGGCTGGAGGTGCTGCTTCTGGATGATTATCTTGGTGACTGTGGGCGGAGTCAGAGCAGGGCTTGTGGCGGCAGCGCTGGCAGGTGGTTTGTGTGCTCCTGTGCGAGAGCGCGTGGTGACCTGTGGTAGGTCGATGATGATGTTGGATGTGCAGATGTTGGTGATGGTGTTGTTGTCGGGGGCATGTAGAGGGATCCGCGAAGAGCGAGTTGGCTGTACAGGAGGAGGAGGCTCAGGTGTGGCCACAACAGCGGGAGCAGCTGGGGGAGAAGGAGGTGTGTCCAGCACCTCAATGGTGGGCTGGGGAAAAAGCAGTAGAGGTTATATAACTCTGGCAATGATAATCAAATCCCAAATATAACCAAAACCAGTGATTTATTGCAATGTATAGATACAGACAAATAAGCAGGTAAACAGACGTACAACAACAGAACCATTAGTCTCCGACTGGCTGACTGCTCTTTACCTGAGAAAGCTGATTGGCTTTGTACGCTGCCAGTGCTTTAAGATACTCCTTCTTAGCAGCTTCAGTCTTCCTCTTGTAAACCTGAAACAGAAAAGAATTTGATGTTATATATTTAATTAAAATCATACTAGACATAACTGGAATTGCAAATGTGTCTAGCAGAAGTCCTCCAAATCTTCATGTGTAGAGCGGTGTCTACCACCTTTAATCGTAATATTTCAGAACATTTATTAACCTCCTAGGACCTGGTGTCCACATGTGTGGCATCCACACAAAGACCTGACTCTATGTGACATGCCACAGAAGAACATCATGCAGTTCCTTGAATTTCGAATGGACCTTCTTGGCTCAGCATGCCAATGACAGCTCTGACTTTTCAGGACAGGATGACCCAGATGTGTTAGTCCAAGGGGAAAAAAATGCTGCTATGTTCAGCCACAAAATAAATGTTTTGCACATCATCACTAATTGCGACTTCACTGTGTTCTATGACAAATATATGAAATATAAAACTAAAGTCCTCATATGTGGACATCCTTTTCTCAGAAACTACATCACGCAAAAAGCGAATTCTTTGTTTTAACACTAATCAGGTGCCAATTAGCTCAAATAGCAAAGGGAAATCGGGAGTTCGGGTCTTAGGAGGTTAAAATAAAAAAATATATATCATTCAAGTTTTACAAGACTACTCTTTTAAATATTAAAAAAATTTAACTTTTTATTTCTACAGTTTTTTGTATCTGACATGTGCTTCTGTCACAATAGGAGACATTAGTTCAATGTTCACAGATCTCTTGTCTCTAAACTCCTCCAGATCTTCATTAGGTTTGTAAATTCCTATTTTACCACAAACAAACTTCTCCACAGAGCTGAACACTGGAGTAATTGGAACTTCTTTCAGCTCAGTACAGCGTGTTCTATCAATCTGTGCACTGCACTCAAATCTGACAAGGGAACTGTGCGACTAAGGAGGACGTTATGAGGATAAGATACTTCCAATTTTAGATTAAAATATGTTTAAAAAAAGTTCATTTAATGGGTTTATATAGCTTTGAGACATTTTCAAGCAAATAAATTGGACACATGTTTACAAAGAAGAAACAGATGACTAGGGCTGAAATTAACATCTTTTTGTCTATTGATTAATCTATTGGCTATTTATTGTTTAATCGACTAATATAAAAAAGTTTTTGTCCAGACAAATCTACGTGAATGTTTAATTTCATATTATTATTTTTATTGTCAACAACAAACTATATGTCATCATATGATGCAGCTCATGATGAAGTTTTTATTTAAAAGTATATTGGCCTCAGTTTTTAAAACCTGGTCTATTGTATTGATGTCATTCCCCACACAAACCATGATCTTAAAATCAAAGCAGAAATAAAAATCATCATTAAGATAACGTTCAATCAAACCTAAAGGCCAGAGCGCTAACACATACAAGACAATTAGGGGGATTTGGAATATTTGCATATTTGGATATTCATTTGCATAAGAACTGTCATATAATCCCTTCATAATTCATATCTGGGAATGTTGGGAATGTAAGGGATTAGATTATGGTAACTGTAGTTTAGCTGTAGTTGTGTGCAGCTGCTTGCATGTAAAGATCACTTCTTTTCCCCACTGAGTCTTTTGTTTTATGCTCAGGCTGTCTGTAATAAATGCTCTGTATTTCACTGTCTTTCCAGTTTAATTCCTCTTTGTGGGAATGTGGGTTTTACCTCAGAACAGTTGGAAAGTGAAACTCGTTCTGACTCTGGGGCTTAGTGATGAAAAAGCGGCCCCTCTGCCCAATTGTGACCCCAGTTGAGACTGAAATTGTTGGAAATTGCTGACCATGTATGTAGGAATTACGCACTGATATTAAGGAATATTTATTATTTAAATTGAAGAAGTTTAGAAATCCAAAAAGTTCAAAGATTCATTGACAAACTACTGATCATATTGATTACATCAACTAACCATCGACACAATGCAAGTCCCCTGCTCGTTAGGAACATTATCTTAGCATCTCTCAAAGTGAACTAATAAAAACACTCATTACATTTTATGACTGCATCTAAGGGCAGTGACCAATCATTTACAATTTTACTAGATTAGCATCCCCTGTGGTTAAGTTGGATACATGTTAATTAAATCCTATGAATTTGGACTCTCTTAACTGACCTGTATGTGTGTGTGTGTGTGTGTGTGTGTGTGTTCGTCAGTGTTCCTGTACCTGTTTCTGCTCCTCCCCCAAACTGTCCCACATTGAGGCTACAATCTTTGACACTTCACCAAATGTGGCATTGGGGTTTTGGCCCTTGATGGCTGCTTGTGTATCTCGGAAGAACAACGCATAGGCAGACACGGGCTTCTGGGGCTCATTGGGGTCCTTTTTCTTCTTGCCCTTCTTGGCCCCACCCCCTCCACCAGCCACGCCCCGGCGTGCAAGTGTGGGCGGAGCCACCGCAACAGAGGTAGCAGGCTGCTCAGTGAGAGATGGGGACAGAGAAATGACTCCAGGCGACACAGAGAGAGAGACTGGGGAATCCACCAGTACGCTCTGTTGAGCCGGAAGTGGTCGACCAGGGGGGTAGGCAGAAAAAGAAAGGATGGGTGGGAAAAACAGGTTAGTTTCCATCGCACTGTTTATACACCATCACTTTCATTCACATTTCATTCACTCCTTCTTTGTGGCTGCTGTCATTACAATAACAAATGGGTCATTTTATGGAAAAATGCTTCCCAAACAGCATAACACTAGCTGCAGCCCTCGTCCAGAATCACTAGTGTGGTGTTAACATGTTGGTACCTTCCTTGTTAGCATTGTTTTTAAGTCGGGCCCAGTATGAGCTCACTTCATGTCTTGTGAATTAACCCTACTGCTTTTCTAAGATTCTTGTTTGTCGACCATTCGTCAGACTGCGTTTCTGCTTCATTTTTCAGGATTTTGACTGGAGTTGCTCTTTAAGGCTTCACAGTTTGTTGTCAGTACATTATTTTTCTCCTTGAAGACTATTTACTTTGTAGTTTATGAATAGAAAAAGTCATATCTGAGGTGTTACCATCTCTAATCTATGTGGGCTTCCATAATGTCCCAATGATCTACTGATTAGGACCTTCTCTACATCTGATTTGATGTTTCTCTATCAAGACTTGAGAGATTCCACACTGAGCCGTTTGACTTTTCATTTACAATGACTGCAGCCTTTTCTGGACCACTCTCTCTGAGAGATGAGTAATGGCAGGGGTCTGTAAAAAAAATACACTGCTCTCCACTTCACTCCAGCATCCCAAACTGCATACTTCACTCACTGCACTAACCAGAGTGGCCATTATTTTTTATACTCTATGTAAAGTGGGAGTGTGCAGTTTTGAATGCAGGCATCAACAAACTCTTTCTCTCCTAAAGTTAAATCTTTTGGTGACGCTCAATTGCTCCACATTCCCAGAATTTAACAGAATTTTAAATACTCCCCTCAACAAACATGCAGCCTAAGCATCTTATAACAGCAGTGGAAGGTATATAAGCAACTTGAGACCAATTTATACAACTTTGAACATCAATAAAAGAAAGCAAAGACTTACTCTTCTGAAGTCATCCATATCATCATCCTGGAGTGAGTCAGCGGGAGACCCAGTGGCGGACAGTGGTTGATCAGGAGACTGTGAGCGTGCCAGAATAGTCCCACCCCCTAGACTAAGACCAAGCTGAGCACTGAGCTCTGACTGGTCAATAGTGGTCAGCTGGTTGTGTCCTAGTAAACCATGGTTCATGTCCGAAAGGGGAACATCAATGGTCATGGGGGAAGAACTGCTGAATTGAGAGCCAATAGGATGCCCAAGGTCCTAGAACATGTCAAATACAATTTCAATTTCAGAAAAAATCTGTTAAAATGTCCTTGATTAAAAAATGGTCTTATTAGATCTAAAGTGAAGGCTTTAAATAGAAACTTGGGCAGCAGAAGATAAAAAAAATCTGAATAATCAAAACAGAAGAATTGAATTAGTATTGAAGTTAGTTATGTGAACATGACTGCAACATGATCTTACCATTCCCAGTGTAGATCCCAACATGGGACCCCCTCCCTGCTGGCTCATCAGGCTAAGGTGTTCCAAGGCCTGTGATGGAGGGTTCACAAAGGTTGAAGCAAAAGACGGGTCATCGCCTTCAACAACGGCATTGCCAGGAACTCCGGAGGATGGACCGCCTTCGCCCAGCTCTCCAAAGTGCGACACAACATCAGAGACGCTGAGGGCGGGGTCAGGATCCAGCGATATGGGAGGAATTTCAAATTCCTCATCACCCAGACTGGGAGTGTGGAAGGTCTGCAGGATAAAGATTATTCATTTTGAGCTTCTGAGACATTATATTCCAGCAGCAGCTAGGAATGACTGATGAGATGTTAGGGCCAGTCCATTCCTAACAATGCAGCATTAGAGAGGAGCTCATCGTGATCCACAAATGTAGGGTGTCTGAGACATATGATTGCAAAATAAAACAGGTTTTAAATTAAACATTTAACAAAATATACAAAAACTCCAAACTTGGTCACTGATTAAGGAACATGACATCTTTCAGTAAGATAATAGCTTTCCTTTGCTGGTACTAGCATGACTATTTTAAAAACAACTATTAAAAGGGGAATTTCACTGATTTTTCAAATTCACTGCATAGTTAAATGGTTAAGAAAGATAAGATGAGGCACTCAGAGTGGTGGATTTGGTCAATTTATTTACAGTAGTGATTAATGGATTGTGTTTCACAATATTTTGACAAACAAAAAACGGCAGAGTACTGAATTTTATTCAATGGTCTTGAATAATTAATAAGTCAAACAGAATAAATTCTGCTATGTATTGGACATTGTTCTAAGTGTACTGACATGATCAACGAAACACTTGCTCACCCAGTCACTGTGATAGCACAATGTAAATGTGAAGAAGCTTTCTATTCATGTTTTTAATGCAGAATACGTAAAGTGATCGGACAGCAATATGTCAAATTATAAAGTGGCAATACCTCTGGGATGACTTTGGAAAGCCTACACCTGCATAATTTAGTGAGGCTAAACTCTGGCCAAGTTCTTTAGGCATTTAACATTCCTCAATCCACAGTGTCATGTGTACTAGGAATATGTCATATAACCAACTGTTACCACTTGGGCATAACGGCACAGTGCATTGTCCTGCTGGAATGTCCAATCACTGTGGGGGTATGTGAAGCCCATGAAGGGTTGCAAATGGTCTCCAAACAGCAAAACATAACGGGCACCAATCAATGACATGTTTAGGCAAACAACTTCAACTGTGACTCACTGAACTCAATAGGGTCCAGTTTGCAACTCTGGGGGGTGTTCTGCTCCCATATTCCATGGAAGCTAAAGAACGCTGCACTTGCCTGTGGGTGTGAGACTCTTACACTGAATGTGGATCTGATTTCTGAGTCACTTGCCTGTTAACATGGCCAATTCTATCCAGATGATGTGGGTCATGACAATTCAACACCTATAGACAGCCACTGTGCTGTCCATTGCGGGTGGTAATGCCTTCCACTGTTGCTTGAGGAACGTTAGATGTCTGCACAACTTCAGAAATGGAATGTCCCATCCATATTGCACCTACCATAATGCCTCAGTCAAACTCTGAAAATTCACATTGCAAGTGAATTTGCAACTTCACCACTTGCAAAAGTGTGGTGTTCCCAAACTGTCTCCTTAGGAAATTATTTGTATTTAATTTACATACTGCTATTTCATGGCTTTTAGCATATCAGTATACAAGATAACAAAAAAATACATCAGCTTTTGAACCCAGTATGAATCAAACCAAAACTGTGGAAACCAAACACCCTGAAGACTTCTATAGCTTCAATGGAGACTATGGATAGTAAATAAAATGCCACTTTTTGCCTGGTTCCATTCACAATCACAATCCAAATCAGTACGTTTCACCACGATTTAACATCAACCCCCAACTCTGAATGACTCCATTTACATCTCAACAACTAAAATACAGGAATGTTTTGAAAGATCAGTGCAATTCCCCTTTAAAGCTCGGCATTTCTTCATGACAACCTAAAGGAGGACAACACAAACATGGACAGAAAGAAGCACCTGGATCTGAAGGGAGTATGTGGAGGGGAGAGCTACCTCGGAGGAGGAAAGGAAAGGATGGCCCTCTCCACTGATGGCTAAGTAGTTGTCATTTCCTCCTGGGAACTGGACACAGAATACAGAACAAAGTCAGAGAATAGTTTACTGGGGGGGAAAAAAACGATTACCACAAATACACTTAATGCGTCATGTCAAGTATCATTGGCCGGTCCGAATACAGGACACTTGTTCAGTTACTTTCCTTTTGTCAATCAATTGGAGGAAAGTCCACTGAAATCCAAAGGAATTCCCAGTTTACTTTAAATCAACTGGCTGAGGAAAGGAGGGAAAGTACTTGCTCTGGGGGATATTTTGGACCGGCTGATTACCGGTGCCCCTGCGTTACATTTTCTTAGTTCTTAGGCTCGATGTCGAATCAAATGCACAGTGCTTTTCCACAACTGATGTCACAAAGCAGCTTCACAGAAATCAAAATTAAGACGATGAACACACGGAACACAGATAAGACAGAATCCCGCCAAGAACCGCAGGCTGACAGGGGGACCCCCCCCCATACATTACTGATCAGGGGACTGTGGACCACCGCGGCTACTGAAGCACTGAGTCTGATGGTGGGCATTAAAGCAGCAGTAGCAGGTTATCAGGGTCCATATAAACATCTGCATGACCAGTGAGGATCACTGCTCTGCAGAGAAACGGACACATTACGATCAGACCGTCTTAAATCACCTTCTGAACCGAGTCAAATCCGTTAAAAGCCTGAGGGTCCAGGAACTCTGCATCTCCAGGCTGACCGGCTCCGTCCGTCAGATCCGAGTAAAAATTCAGATCCATTCCGAATCCGAACCGCGTTGACACAACAAATGTGAGGAAACAGCCTCCAGTGAGCCGGGTCTGTTTACAGCCCAAAACGGATCAGCCCCCGGAGCTGCTCAGCCGGCGGCTCGGTACACCATGCCCGCCCGGCGCGGAGGCGTTACGGGTATAAACCCGTCCTGCTGGATCTGAACCGCAACCGCAGGACCGCAGGAGGCTTGCGGTAGCCGCTGTTAGCCGCCTGCTAACGGCGGCGTGTCGTTATGAATGACAGACACGAGCCGAACCAGCAGTGGCGCCCGAGTCTCCGCCGGACAGCCCCACCTCCGCCGCCGCACGACACCGTTAAAGGCGGTGGCTGTTAAAACAGGTATGAAATACAGCCGAGGACAGGCGGACGATCACATAGCGAGCGCGTCTTCTGTCTCACGGCTGTGAACTGAGCGCGGAGTCCGATTCCCGAGTGAATCGAACAAATAAAAAACAACATATAAATAAACAAAAAGAATAATTATAAATTAATAATAATAAATAAGTAAAATAAATATAATATAACACAAAAATAAAGAAAATAAATAAATAAAACAAACAAATAATTTAATAAATACAAAATAAAAAAGAATGAACAAAAATGGAAACACGGTTTTTACTGGTTAATATAATAATAAAACACTGATTTAGATTCACAACAAAACGTAAAGCTTGATCATTTTGTGATTAACAAAAATGTGTCATTCAACTCTGGACACCCAGTTAATTTTTATATGCTGTGAACATTATACAGTAGCTACTAGTTTTTATTTCGCTTTTTTTTATTCAATCAATAACGACCGTTTGATTCATTAAAACGGATCATTTGACTCGGAATCGGTTCAGTGAGCTGACATGAACGTCCCGTCGTGCGTCACAGGCGGCTCAATGGAACCCCGAGTTATGGATCTGGATTTCTACATTTTGGAGGGAGCGGGTGGTGAAGGGGGAGGGGGTGGTGAAGGGTGGCGGGGTTCGATCAGTGCTCTTTGGGGGTTTTATGTTTCTTAACATAATGTCCGCATTTTCCCAAAGTGTTGTTAAGAGTACAGAAGTGTACAGATATATATGTATATATGTAAATATAGAGAGCGAATCAAGAGTGTTCAGTGGAGCAACACTCACCCCTCTCCTGTCCAGCAGTGGTACAGCCCAGGTGCGAGTCACAGAGGTGGAGGACAGATACACTGATTACTCCACACGAGGTTTAGAAACGTGCTTATGACTAGAGCAGGACCGCCCACAAGAGGACAAACTTTACTTTTACGAAGGACTGGGCGATAGAACGATCGTGAAATAACTTGTCCTCGATAAATAATACAAGACGTGTTTGATAAAAGGTCGGTAGTTCCGTCCGTGTTCTGAGGGACAACGCGAACAGCCTATGAGAACGAGAGTAGTGTCGGCCGAACCGATCACGTGACTGAAATGGGACTACAACCACGCCATTTTGGTTGCGGCACAGAGCGCAGGCGCAGCGGAGGTTTAGCCCACGTGCTAATGTTTTGGTCACTGCAGGCGTGCGCACCAATACTTCAGCATTGAGGGCGAAATAAAACACAGGGAAGAAGGCAACCCAACGGATACAGTCCAAGTGTGAAAAGAGTTAGAACTGTTGATAAGGATCAGAAGTGGGCAGTGTGGAGATGCTTTAGTAGAGACAGCAGGTTCCACAACTGTGTTTACCATCTGAAGCAGTGTCATCATTTAGAGCAGCACAAAAAGTCTCTACAGTCCCTGACTAAAACAAGGTCTGGTGGACCAATATGATACTCATCCAACCCCAGACCATAGGTGAGGTCAATAATGCAATTGCTTACTTCACTGTAAAAAAACAAAGATGCCAGTAGGTCTGGTCCAAAAGGTTTAAAGGGCTGATTAATAAATCATAAACGCTCTTCACCAGCTCTTCAGAAAGACCCCTGAAAAACAGCTGTACACTAAAAGCTACCTCAGATTTGTGGCCTTAAAGGAAACTTAAAGTGTAACATGATTTTATTTACTAGTGCATCTAAAAAACTAGAATATGGTTAAAAAGTTCTTCTGATCACAATTTAATTCAAAAAGGTAAACTCATTTTATATTCAGTTTTACTGTTGATCAGTTTGGCTTATAGCTCATGAAAACCAGAAACTCAAAATATTTAATTTTATCAGAGCATTTTAATAAAAAATTGAATTACTTACTAAACACTATGTATTATAGTCTAGTTGTTTAAGATGGACCAGTTTATTTAGTAGATCAAATATAATAAGACTTTTTTCATATTGCCCAGCCCCACTTTTATGATCAACAATACAGCTGGCCCAAAAGTCCCTCACCAACACGAGTGCTGCAAACAAAACATGAACTAATTTTTCAAAAACCTGTCTGAATGTCGGCTCCAATGTCAACAATCCATCTACTACCATCACACCGCATGTGATGTAGTCTGAGATGTGCACAGGGATGGACTGGCCATTGGAAGGACTGAGACAAAAAAAATGGTTGGCTGCTGAGTGGCACTGATTGATGGTTTGCTCCTGGTTTGTAAAAATAAATAAATAAATAAATAAATAAATACAAGGTTGAATTACTTTGCCAGTCCAGCCTTGCATGTGGATGTTATTTGTGTTTTCTGAGGGATGGTGTCACCATTCTTTCTGTCTGCATCAGGCAACCGCAGCTACGTTATATGTCATTGCTGTCTGTTATTCTCTGATATTATTTGTGTGTTTCTAGTCATGATTATAATGTTTATAGTTTGAACACAAGTGATCTCACAATTTTTATGCAGTTCTTTTCACATAGAATTTTATGTTTTAAAGTGGCATTACGGGCCCACTATGGACTGTTGCCTCCTCCTGAGAAAGGGCTGGCAGAGGTTGAGAAACCCTGATCTGGAACATATAATGTATAACCCATAGAAATGCTGTGATAAATGAAGGCAATACTAATCATATTATTCTACAGATACCTTCACCAAAGACTGTTTAATAAGATGGCATATAAACAGTTCAACAGTCCCTGTGAATCATTACATTACAAATGTGAATTTGATTGCAAATCTCTGAACGAGATTCATTTGATTCTGGTTTGTAGAAGAGTAATTGTAAGGTTTCCAGAGGAGCAACAGAGCACCTCACACTGAATTTGTGAAATTCTGTTTACATTTTGAGATTCACTTCAAAAACCACATTCGGTGGGTCTTACAAGCAATGGAACACACAACACTCCTCACTATCAGATCATTCACACTAGGGTTCACCGGCATATTACATCTAAACACACAAAAACCAGGGCAAACCCTGGTTTCTTCTAAGCTGATCTGATCCAGGTTGTACTAAAGAAGAGTTTCTGATACTGTTTACCACAATGTGGTTCAGAAAGGTGATGAACATCATCACAGTTATTTTTACCCCATATCACTTCTGTTCAAATTTTCTATTGCTGTGTCTAAAATGTAAATAATAATAATATATATATATACATGTATATGTATATAATATATACACACACACACACACACACACACACACATATACACAGGGGTTGGACAATGAAAGTGAAACACCTGTCATTTTAGTGTGGGAGGTTTCATGGATAAATTGGAGCAGCCTGGTGTCCAATCTTCATTAACTGTACATTATAACAGTAAGAGCAGAGTGTGAAGGTTCAATTAGCAGGTAAGAGCACAGTTTTGCTAAAAATTGCACACAACATTATGGGGGACATACCAGAGTTCAAAAGAGGACAAATTGTTGGTGCTCGTCTTGCTGGCGCATCTGTGACCAAGACAGCAAGTCTTGTGATGAATCAAGAGCCACGGTATCCAGGGTAATGTCAGCATACCACGAGAAGGACGAACCACATCCAACAGGATTAACTGTGGATGCAAGAGGAAGCTGTCTGAAAGGGATGTTTGGGTGCTAACCCGGATTGTATCCAAAAAATGTCATTCCCAAGACGAATTGACACTGTATTGGCCGCAAAAGGAGACCCTAGTACACCATACTAATAAATTATTGTGGTCTAAAACCAGGTGTTTCAGTTTCATTGTCCAACCCCTGTACATATCAATACTGTATAATTTGTGCATTGGGCTGGACAGAGAAAAATGAAATGCCAACTCAAACTAGTTCTAACAAGTCTGTTTTGTGCTCCATTTTTTTTTTCCAAGTCAAGAGTGTGAATCTGAAAAATGTGAACTAATTCCCCACATATTATCCCTATCAAAATTTTAATAGTGTCAACTACCGAACCACATTAGGGCTCTACCCCTATCACATATGATATTAGGAAGGTTAAGACAAGTACACGCCTCCTCCAATACACGTTAATCCAGCCATTGCATCAAACATCGCATCTTTGCTGGGCAGCTAATGAGGTAGGCACAGCATCCCCAGCTTTCCCTCAGTACAACAACCAGTATTGCACTGGGTGTGATATGGACAGATGTTCTCTCCCCACCAAGAGGTATCTCGGACTCCAGCAAATGGCACAACCCAGGATTCAAACCTGCGTTCCTCGGATCACAGTGCTAGCACATTAGACTGATTCCTAAACTTGAGGAATATCTGGATTATAGTATCTACTAGCTAAGGTTATCTGAGAGTGTACTTTTGTAAGTCGCTCTGGATAAGGACATCTGCTAAATGCAGAAATGTAAATGAAACTGATGCTTTTAAGAAACTGAATTTCAGACACTGGATCAATGGTGTTCTACAAACTGTAAAATTCAATTTCAGTTCAGAGCTCACTTGCAGCCAAAGTTTCAAATCATAATTAAATTCACTTTACTAATGGCATGATTCCAACTCTGTCTGGTGGTCAACTGTGTGTTTAAAAGCATGGCATTTCCCTGGTTAGCCATGTAATCTTGAGCTTGCTTACTAGCAAAGATAGCAGAATAATGAAGCTGTAAGTGCAGAAAATCAACTCTAGTAGTTTATGAGGTAGTTTGCTGCACTTGCTTAAACAGTAAAGTCCACTTAAGCTAAATAAGTAAGACTATCAGGGATTGTTCCAAGGGGAAATATGACAAGGCCAAGTGGACAAGGGCACATTATCACTGTTATTGAAATGGGTCTGCTAGTGACAAGTTTTCCTTTACAAAGTCACCTTTATTAATGTAATCCTGGATTAAACTACACAGACCACATTTCCCTGTGAAAGGAAAAGGAAACAGATTCAGTCCTGACTTCTTTATTAAAACCTTTATATCAACTTTTCCTGTAATACAAGTGACAGTTTTCATGCATTAGGGGCTGGTCTTCTTCAGGAATGTTGATCATCACTGAGCCTTCTGTACTGTACTGTGATGACTTGCTGGGGTTATATTTTACACCTTATAAAAGGGGTCTATACAGTACCCAAAAAGAGTACCCGTATCTGTCTTAGAACAGCAGTGGAACCTATTTTTGATGCTACAAAAGTTTCTCTCTCCACCAAGGAGAATCCTACAAGATGGTCGAGAACCATTTAAGAATCCAAATGTTTCTTTGAAATTTCACACTTTCACTGGAGCAACGGGGCAGTGATATTCCAGGACCAGGTGAACACATTCTGTCCTGTGTTTTGATGACTGTGTGAGGAGGTATATTAGACAACAGAGATTCTCAGTTAGCCAACAACTTAAACTATTTTCAGGTAAAAACAAGACGAGTGCACACAAATGCAAAGACAATGCATTTACTAGCAGGGAACTCAGAGACTCTGAAAAAACTCGGAAATAATGACATTATATGTGCCAAAAATATAATTACAAATATTTATTGATATAAAATGCATAAAATATAATCCTTATTTTTTAAACTGTTTGTATGTTATTGTTTAGCAGCTGTACATGAACACTGCAATCTATAATCTTAAATCTAAGTCTCATCAACACACAAAAAAACAAGTACAGAATAAGTACTGATACTTCTGAATGGATAAAAACATGGTTCACAAAGCTTTTACTCTGCTCAGTGTTGTAACGTGCATTATTGACAAGTAAAAACAAAACCAACCAAAAATCTTTTTGGTGTTCATGTTGTTTGTGACCAAAACCAAACAAATCATGCTCGATATATGAGCTCCAAAACTGGCTGAAGAAAATCATACCAGGAGTATGAGCTCCAAAATTATAAGTAGGAAGTTTTGAGGAGAATTGCCCTCAACAAAAATATTGACGGAACTCTGTAAGAGGGTTAGGGCTGTCGTATGTTTCATGTCTTGTACAGTATGCTTACAGTAGCTTGTCATGAATTTTTACTTTGAATTAATGTCCGGACTCAGTGACTGGGTTGGACCCACGATGCTGCCTGCCTTTGTGAGGCTTGGGCAGGTTAGCCACAATGTTATAAGCAAGGTTGAACCCTTGATACTGCCGGACTCAGTGGGGTTTGTGCAGGTAAGAAGTGGTGTTAACAGCTGGGTTGGAACTGTGACGCTGTCTTAGTGAGCACTTAGTGGGGCTTGAACACATTAGCTGCAGCTACCAATATTGGCAAAACTGTGATTAAGTAAACAGTAAACGTAGTGAGGCGTTCAGAGACCTGATAAGACCATACTGGCAGTCAGTTACTGATAGATTACGTATTACATAATGTTGTTTTAATACACAATGAAATACAAACTGATCCTGATCTGTTTTATTCAATCATAACAAAAATATACAATTAATGTGAAATCTGCGCTGATTACAACAGTGTATGCGTGCACACCTCGTAATATTTGTACCCATCTAATTCTTTGGTAGTTAATGATATGTAAACACAGCAACCTAGCCCACCTAACTTCCCACTCTACCCCACTTCTAGACACGTACATCACTGCAATGCACCTCTTACAGTGCACCCCCCACCTCTGAACATCTTTCAAAATTTAACTAGGGTAGCTACACAACTAACAATTGACTTTAAGACCAGATTTAGAACCCAAGATCTGTACTTCGCAGGCAGTTATGGGCCAGGTTTAGTCTTCATAGGACCAGAGTAACCTACTGCCTTGATACACATATAACACACCAGAAGACCCAATTTAACCACGGCATCATTGTGTGAATCGTGAGCGAGTAACCCAACTCGGAAAACAACAAAACGTCCAACTAAATTAAATCCCAGTTTAAATGCCAAAAGAACCTTCCAGTGCATGTTTACTGCTCTGTCCACCTGTACCAGTGCAGATTGCATACAGACTCTGATTGATCAGTTAAAGGGGGTGGGGCTAATTACATCACTGAAAGATATAGGATTATGGAGGACAATGAGGGAGGGAGGGGCTATGTGCTCTTTCATTGTTCTCTGTTCAAATTTCAGAATAAAGGTCCTGAGAAGGGATAATACTGATATATACATGAATAACAATAATAATAAAGTATGTTTAGGTTTATATTATGAAGAACCTATTATAAATACCCATGTCAATTTAATCATAGATATAATCAGTAAAATTCTCGTATTTTCAGCTCAAAAACACCCTGGATGAACAATTTTTCTGAGATATAAATAAACTTTTAGTCCTCATGAGCAAAAAAATGACCAACATTTTTTATCAAAACACAGTCGAATTCATAATGACCTCTATTCTGTTCATTTCTACATCTCAAATGAAGAAATCAATACCTGGTTCATCTCTCATATTAAAAAAATATTTTTGTGAATAAAAGCAGGTCAAACTTTTCTCCTACTGTCCTTAAGTCTTGGCTTTAGGGTTTATTTATAAAGCTTTCATTAAAGGACAAAGAACAGAAACATGTTTATTTTGATAAATTAAAAACCTTGACTCTAGTTATTTTACAGGTGACCCAAATGTACCCCAGTCCGGATCGGGCGGGTTAAAGCAGACGCGTGGAGAGGTTTTATCAGCCCGAAGCAGAAGATTGTGGATATAAAAGAGATTTAAAGTGAAATCTCACTGATAAAGAGTCAGAAACGTCGTGTTTGGGTGGTTAGCCTAGCCTAGCCAAGTTCTCCTCCAGCTTTAGGAAACAAACCAACCCTTATCTCAGTCCCACCACGGTGGTCCTAAGCAGAGGAGAGGGGTGTTAAAGTGGGTCCGCTGGGTTTAAAGGAGTTAAAGAGTGGAGGAGACTGGAAAGACTCTCTATCCATTAGCTGCTAACAGTTTTAGCCCAACAGCTACAGAGGAGGAAGTGAGTCGCTTTGAGAAGGATTAAAACTGAAGTCCGTTAAAAGCGAATAAAGGGCTGAAACAGGGACTCGAACAGGGAGGGCTGTGATACACTGAGCTCAGTATTTACACATTTCTCCTCTTACCTCCATACTCCACTGAGGACCTGAACTCCGACCAGAGCGACTCTCACAGACTCTCACAGGAAACACACACACACACACACACACACACACACACACACACACACACACACACACAAACACAAAAACAAAAACAAAAAAAAAAACACTCTCTCTCTCTCACACACACAATACACACACAATCATTTGCACACAGTCAGGGCTCACACTATACACACACTTTCTCTCACACATACACACTCATTCACTCATTCATTCTCTCTCACTCACTCACTCACACACACACACACACACACACACACACACACACACACACACACACATTCACTCACACGCACAAACACACATTCATTCACACACAATCAGTTTCCTAAACCCAGAATAAACCCGGCTTTATAAACACCTCAGTTCTCCAGCTTTACTCCAGCCTTAAAGCTGGTGCGAGTGCAGGTCCGAGAAGTCAGACTTTAGACTGAGGGCTGTGCTGCAATAAGCACACTTGTGTTCTTGCTAATTACTGACACTATGCTCTCTCTCTCATATATATATATACATCATTGACAAAATAATAGACATTATCTATCTATCTATCTATCTATCTATCTATCTATCTATCTATCTATCTATCTATCTATCTATCTATCGATCTTATGTATCTATGTACTAATACCTATGTATGGCAATGGAGACAATTATCTGGCAATCGCAATGGGTAGTTGGAGGGGAAGGCCTGAAAAGTGAGCTCCAGTGCGGCTTCCTCTAATCAGGATGTTTATCAATCAATCAATCAAAGTTAATTTATATAGCATTTTTAACAACAAAGGTGTTGTCAGAAAGCATCTTTACAGAAATCCAAGTCTAAGCCTCAATTGAGCAAGACATTGGGCAACAGTGGCAAGGACAAACTCCCTCAAGCTAAGAGG
Source organism: Acestrorhynchus altus (assembly GCA_034509495.1). Classification (NCBI taxonomy): domain Eukaryota; kingdom Metazoa; phylum Chordata; class Actinopteri; order Characiformes; family Acestrorhynchidae; genus Acestrorhynchus; species Acestrorhynchus altus. The sequence continues at coordinate 11,157,033 of CM067525.1, read as the reverse complement.
AAGAAACCTTGAGAGGAACCAAGGCTCAAAAGGGGAAGCCATCATCCTCTGGTCGTCACCAGACAGAACAGACATGAAGCACAAAAAAGAGTAAAATAAGAAGTATAGCTAGTAGTGAGAGGAGGCTGTGTATGGTCAAAAATAAGTTATAAGAGAGAATGTGAGTGAGTGTAGGATACAAGCTCAGTGTTAATATGGAAGGCCATGCAGATTAAACAGTCATAAACTGGCAGTGGAGTCTCTAATCTGGGATGAGTGAGCCAATGCAATGATCCGAATAAGGACAGCATCAGAGGGAGCAGGCTAGGGTGACATCTAGGTAGATCTGTCATGATAAGACATCATGAATGGATATAAACCATCATCAGCCAGGCAGCAGGGGCAGCTTGGGACATGGGGGAGAGAGGGAGAGAAATAGGTAAGCATAGATAATCTGGTGCAGCGCAGAAAGGCAGTCTTTAAAGAAGCTATTAACCAAAAGCCTGAGTAAAGAGAAATGTTGTCAATTGAGATTGAAATACAGAGAGTGAGTCTGAGTCCTGAACAGTACCAGGAAGGTTATTCCAGAGTTGGGGGGCTTTGTAAGAGAATGCTCTCTCCCCTGCAGTGTTCTTTCTAATTTGAGGGACTGTCAGTATGCCAGCATCTTGTGTAGGTGATGTGAACACGATTAGGTAATGATCGGAGATTGAGTAATTTTGGGAAAGGCAGTCTGCGTTCTCAGTCTCAATTCCCAGGCTTAAAACTAAGTCTAATTTATGGTTGTATCAGTGGGTAGGCCCAGCGACATTTTGCTTAAACATGAAAGCTTCCAAAGTAGATTGAAAAGCCATTTTAAATTTCAAAATGAATATTAATCTTCTTTCAGTAGAAGATTTATCGGTAGAAAGAACTACTCCAGTTAGAAAGTCTACAATTTCATTAAGAAAATCTGGGACCAGGAGGACGGTCTATTGTGATAAGCCATTATGCATGCTGCTTTTCTGAAACAGGAGCTGGGTCAAACACTTTTATGCTAAGTACTTCAAAACATTTAGCTTCATATCCTGATTTTTTTTGGTTATTCCTAAAGTGGAGTCATTGATATGTGGTGACACCACCTCCATGGCCGGACCTGCATGGGTAACTATAATGTCTGAAACCTGGAGGACACGATTAATTCAGAGCCATGTATTCATTAGGTTTAGCCCAGGTTTCACAGAGACACAGGGCACTAAGGTGGTTATCAGTAATAATTTCATTTACAATCACTACTTTAGGCGATAGAGATCGTATATTTAATAGACCTAGTTTAATAAAATAAAACAGCAAAGCACTTTTGTAAGTCGCTCTGGATAAGGGCGTCTGCTAAATGCCACAAATGTAAATGTAAATGTAAATAATGGAGTTGCTGGTTCTCATTGAACTGGGAGATTTGGTTTCAATTCTTATGAGGTTTTTACAACAGATTTTCTGGCATCTTTAATTCTGAACTATATGGGGGTGGACACAGTCTCAATACTGCAGGGTTTATTTGTACTATTACAGGAGAGTGATACAGACACATCCCTTACCTGCCCCCTATCTAACCTACTTTACCTGACTGATGTGACTGTGTGATGTCCTTATGTGGAGGATGATGGTGTCAAAGTTGTCCCGCTGCCACAGTGCTGAGGGAAACCTTGGTGCAATGTCCAGGACATGGGCATCTGAAAGACAGGAGACAGTGGCATTACCCCTTGAGCCAGGAACCTTTAAGGTGGCAAACTATATGAGCCACATATGTGGCTCACAGATGTCCTGCCCTCTCCAACCAACCTACATCTCTGGTTTGGAGAGGTTCCAGCCTGTCTCTGTTGCACGACCAGCCATACTATAAGCAGGGACACCTGGCACCACAACCAGGGCAGAAACAGGCCACTTACTGTTTGCCTCAAGATTCATGCCCACTGAATGCAGCCTAGGTTTGGGAAATGCAAGTAGACTCAAGTCAGAGGCTCACTTTCCCACCCAAAATTGCAGCAACCAACCTGCACCCAGACCTGGTCTGGTCCAAATCCTGCCAACATCCCTTGGAAGGGAACATCAGTGAGGCATGTGAGAGGAAAAGGCTGCAAAATGCAAAGGAGGACCAGAGATGGAAGGTATATGTGCATCGAGTGGAAGCAGCCTGCAGGGGCTGTTCCACCACAAGTGGGCCAGCCTTGGGTGAGGGCGTATTGTGATAAAAGACCGAAACACCCAGTGAGGCCAGGGTGCACAACTGATGTGTTGTATTGGAGGCATCTGGTGGTCATCCCCAAACCCAACCCCACTCAAGAGGACGTCACAACCTTCATCCAACACCATCCTACAACAGCGATGTGTGTGTCATCAGTCATGTTTGGCCTTTTGATCATTATTAAACAGATGGACATTTGATCTTTATTTTAACTATATTGAATGATAAAGTGGATACAACTAAACACATGAAACTAATGAAATGTCTTTCAAATTTCATTTGTAAAATGTAATTATTAGAAATGCAAATTTTTGTGAGAATAAAGTTAGAACACCCCTACATTTATTATTACTATTTTATTACCTAAAATCTGAATCAGCTGCAGATGATTAGACCATTGTTAGACAGTACTTTAGAGGAGCCTGTCTTATTCAAACCTCAGACATGTTTGGTTTGCTCAATTCTTGTAGTGAGAGGGATCTGATAGGTGCATATATGTCTTTTTCCATTACTTATTTCTGTGCTTATTGTATTGCTGTAATTATCTTTTTATTCATTATAACTTTTTAAGTGAGGTGTAATTATGTATTAAAATGGGACACAAATGATTTTCACTATCACAATTATAAAAGAAGCATTATACTAACAACAATAATATATTCATACACTCTTACATTTGTACAGTAAAATGAAATACTTCAGCTTCGGATGGGGTCAGAGTGCAGTCAGACATGCTCTGGTGCCAAGAGGTTAAGGGCCTTGCTCAAGGGCCCAACAATGGCAGTTCTTTGGTACTGAACTCACAACCCGTTGAAGGACTGAATTTCAGGTCAGGTTGCTCGCCATCAGCAGCTGGAGTCTGGAGAGAGAAAAGCCTCCAAGGCAGGGTAGATGGCACTCTCTGTGATACTGCTAGGCACAGGTGTCTGTTACTTTATATATATATATATATATATATATATATATATATATATATATATATATATATATATATATATATATATATATAACTATGCTCAAACTAGGTTAGACTGTAAGTGGCTGAAAATGAACAAACTCAAAAGCTATGAAGAGTCCAACCACACTGATCAGTTCATTTCTTTCCAAAATCAGTTTATTTCCTGTTTGCTCTGAGACTTTGCTCTGAGACTCTGAGAGTCCTTTCTTTTTTTAAAATATGAACGTAATAAAAAATAAAAACAGAACTCAGGTCTTCTTCAATGCACAGCAAAGATCTGTGAGAGACAGAGAACATCTGACTCTGCACACAAAAATCCATATGACAAGCAGTTAGTGAAAATCAAAAATCTCTCAACATGTATTTCTAAAGCACACAAGCGAATCATATTCTCTCTCTTTTGCTCTCACTGTCTCTCTTCTCTCGCCCTCTCTCTGTCTCACACACACACACACACACACACACACACACACACACACACACACACACACACACACACACACACACACACACGAAAGCAGGACTACAAATACAATCATTTCAGAGCGCAAGAATTACAGTGCGGAGGCTGACAGCTCATAGTGGTCACATTAAATAATAAAAAAGTGTATTGTAGCAGTCAGGAATTAAAGGAATTCTCCATCACTTCTCAATCAGATCTCCACCTGCTGCATTTACAGCGGTCATAGCAATGGACAAAAAACCTCATGAATCTGAGCCCACTTTATACAGTGAGATCCTCCTCCTCCTGTACACTTCAACAAAAGGGGGTTCTCCAAGGGTTCTTTAATAAAGCCAATGGTTCTGTATAGAACCAGAACATCTCTTTCAATGCCCCCTAATGATTAAATGGTTCTTTGAATTTGAACGTTTTATGAACCAATTTTGGTACTAACTGGCAGTGTTTCACTACCCTGGTCCTGGAGGCACCCCTACCTTGCACATTTAGAGCTTCCTGCCCAACCTCACCAGATTCCAATAATCCCTTGCATTTTTTACACAGGGCATGTTAAAACGGTTCCTGCAGGGCAGGGATGACTCTAGAACCAGGTTGAAATACACTACAGAACCAGGCATCAAAATGATTTAAGTATCCAAATGGTTGATCATGTTGTCATCATGTCGCTTAGTAAAGAAGCCTTGAATATCCTCTGCACAGCCAAAGACACTGATATGATTTTGAGATCACTGTGCGTCCCTAAAGATTAACAAGGGAAAACGAAATGAAGGAGTACTCCTTTAAAGAAGTCCAAGGAAATCTATCACTCGTTCTTCCACACATTTCAAACATGTAAAGCATGCTGTCAGCCTGGACAAGTTGAATTAGAACAACACCTAAAATGGCATGCTGAAAATATTGGTCTCTAGAAGAGTGGATGGATGTGCAACAAAGCCTGCTTCAATATTGCTATGAAACTTTCCTTTTCTTCCTTCCACAGAACCAACACGGAACCATCATTCAGTCCTCAACTTTAATGGCTAGCCCTAACAATAACACACACACACCCACACACATTTGAGGTCCAGCATCAACCAGAACAAACCCTGAGTCAATCCATGGAACACACTCACTGTCCCACTGTGTGATAAATACGTGTGCAAGTGTGTGTATGGTTTCCAATTAATTGATCTGGCACATTACTCCATGTTCAGCTTATACCTCCATGACACTCTCTCTCTCTCTCTCTCTCTCTCTCTCTCTCTCTCTCTCTCACTCACACACACACACACACACACACACACACACACACACACACACACACACACACACACACACACACAGATCATCCAGTCTCACTAGTGAAACTGTGAATACGCGCAGATGTGTCAGTGAACACAGGCAGATGTACAAATAAGCTGAAGGTGGGCGGAGCTTGACAGAGTAGACGGAGCTTTGTCAGATACTGCCAATGATGAACCAACCAGTACTATGGGACCCCACCACTAAAGTCATGCTTCCCTTTTGTTATCCTCTTCAGTGCTATTGGCTGCCGTCACACAGCCGCTTAATTCACACTGGTCATCAGGAATAGATGGTGATGACCTCACTGCCTCCACCCCTGACCAATAGGACACGCTCTAGGCCCTCTGTGAGAACCTCCAGAAATTCCATGTCTGCATTTCAGTCAAGGAGAATCATTACAGATAAATGTTCAGTGTATCAATCTACACAGAAGCCCACAGATAACCCTCTGAATTCTTTATCCATTTCTGCCTGACATCTGAATACAATAACTACTCCCAGGGATTCCTCAGTGCCAAAACCCACAAAATTGTTTACATTCTTGTCATTGGTTGATAATCAGAGAAGAGTCCAAATTAAACCTGTAATACAGTCAAGCTGTGAAGGCAGCAGACCCCTTTCACCCTCTCTAAATTGTATTAAATTACAGACTTATTATGCAATAGATTGAGTTAATTTGTTCTCAAATTCTGGAGCACAGGGATAAACTGCATTTCACTGCATGTTGTACCGTGTATAACTATGTATGTGACGAATAAATCCATGGAATGCCATAGAATCTATATTCATTACATTAAAAGTTATAAAAACTTTTCTTAAAGTTGATACAATAATTTGTAACCTATTAAAATATGAATTTAAGCTGTAAGCTAAACAGTAAAACAAACAAAAAAAGGCCTGAAATCATGCAATTGTGCAATCAATAAAAAAATGACAGTTTACTGTTCTGAACTCACAAATGAATTTTTAATGATGTTGTAGATTTTTAATATTTTAGCACAAATGTCTGGGCTATTTTGTGTAGAACTGTCTGACAAAAAAAAACTATTGTAGAATAATTCTCTAAGATAGTAACACATGGAGAAGGTGAAAGGGGTGTGAAGACTTTCTAGCTAGTATAAGTCTCATCAGTTTCCTTTCCATGTATCATATATGTGACATTTCAGAACCGCATATGAAAATAGCCCAAATGTGTTGTTGGTTCAAACATCTGTGTTAGATAACTTAAGCAGTGAAAATGGATACAGTTTTCATCTCCATCTGGGTTTTTGGGTGGTCCAGGCATATTGAGCAACACCAGCCGAGCCTCATGGGATTTGTTTACGATGACCTCATTGAGTTTTACTGCCGTGTGCATGCGTCTCACATTGGAATGGTCCCTGCAGGAATGTGTACAGATTGTTAGTTACAAACGCTTATTACAAATACCTGTTACACTGCCACAAAAAAGCCTTCAATCTCCACTTTTGTCATTTTTGACAATAATCCGGCAGCTGTTCTTTGAATTGTAACAGAGTTTCATGATGAACAGGCCAATAAAAATGCTACAAAATGTCCTGCAATAAAATCTTTCCATTAAAAGTTAAACAGTAAAGCTGCCATTTTGGAGATACAAGGTTTTTGCCTCACAATGAAGACATACAGTCATAACTCACGGTCGGATACTAAGCATGTCTCTGAAGCCCTCTGGGGTACTGCAGCCAGAGGGAATGTGTGCTTGTGCACGGAGTTCGAGGGCTTTGTCTTTAGTCCATGTCATATGGACACGCCGGTGCTCTGCAGCTCCACCCACTTTATCAGTGCCACTTATCCCCTCTGTATCATCGTCGTCGTCAGAGCCAATGCTGGTCAAGCGCAGCATGGAGTTCCTGTCCTTTACCAGCTGGGCCTTCACAAGGAGGACCAAAAAATGCTATGGTTATCACAGTTTCACTTTCATTATTTACTTTAGAGTGATAGTACAGCAACTAACCCAGTGCAGCAGCAACTACAAAACAATCTGCTTATTATGTTTCTTTATAGTAATTCTGAGGCTGCTCTTGGTTGTTACTGCCTTCATCCAGGCAGACAATAACACCTAAAGCACACACACAGACACACAGACACACACACACACACACACACACACTACACCCTAACTACAACTATGTACAGCATCAAAGCTATTTAAGTAGTAACAGTGCCCCCTTCTGTAGACTTTTACAGCATGCTAAACATGAGATAGTGAGATGCTAAGCTAAAGCCCAGTTTCCTGAGTTGTTTACATCTAAACAGAGGAAAACGTACTACTGCTAAGATGTCACTAATAAACAACTGTTAAAATTCAGAACTTACATCATCAAAACTCCACCGTACTCGCTTAAGACAGAGCTCATATTACAAAAGTCAAGTCAAACAGTGAAAACACAGCAACAGTAACAAATAATGAAACAGACTTTTCACTAATAATAAATTAGGGGTCAACCGTCTAATCCATGAAGGGCCAGATTGGCTGCAGATTTTCATTCCAACCAACCACACAGCAGCAATCCCTCATATAAACTATATTAAGTGTATAAGGGGGATCAAGTGAATTGCATGACTGAGAAGGAAACCTGCAGCTACACTAGTGCTCTGTGGATAAGGCTAGAGACCCTTGCTCTATTTAGTTGCTCTCACTCTAACAAACATACCTCTTTCTCTCTGTCAGATTTGGAGAGACGCATCTGCCGGAGCATCTGTGACCGCTGTTCCATCATCAGGGTTCTTTCATAAGTATACGCACTGATATCACTATTATGCTGAAAAAAGAGAACATTTATGTTATACATTTATATAAAAAAGACAATATTTAGTCTTTTTATAATAATAGCAACATAATAATATCCATAACACGTCAAAATACTGCTTTACAAAGTGTGTTACAGTAAGACAAATAGAATACAAAAATAAATGTGTGCAACAAAGTGCAGGGCAGTAAACTCCAGACTGAACAGACAGATCTTAACCACACTGTCATATCTGTCATTTGTCAGTCCTATTCACCTGTCTTCCTTGTTGTTGTTGTTGTGTTTGTTTAGTCCTTGTCTCCTCCCTCACTCCGTGTTTCCCAGCTGTGTCAGATTTGTAAACCTACCCCTCCGTTATCATGTCCCAGGTGTGTTCAATGTTGTGTTGTATTTAAGACCCTTTGTCTCAGCCTGTCGTTGTCAGTCCTTGCTGAAGTTTGTTTATTTCAGTGCAAACATTGTCAAGAGACTTCAGATTGTCACTTTCTCTAGGTCAGTTTGAGGTGCATTTTTCAACAAAGAGTGTGTAGGGAGGGCTTAAAGAGGGTGTATCCCACAATTTATTGATTTATTACATTTATGTAGTGATGCCCATACACAGTGTATACAAAATAATGTATAATGTCTTTCTAATACTTGGTTACATAAACCCATTTCCTTAATTACACCATCAATCAAGTCTCTAGAGTTTGTTCCTATCCATTGTAGCCCACTTTCCCACTAATTGTGTGTTAGGAAGTGCCCTTGATACAATTCTAAATTGTAGATTTGTTTCATTAAAAACCTGAGACCATCACTGGTCATTGGATATTGTAGATCATTTTCATAGTAAATGTGTAACAAGCTTAGTTTGGCATGCTCTATTTAAATTTACTGCCCAACATTTAGCCTCTTTGACACAACTGTTTTTAAGTAATAAAACCATTTGATTAGGAGAAAGTGAACAAATTCATGTGTTTTTACCCTCAATTCTAAAGTTCCCCTGCATTGCAATACACTATTAACTTTAACACAGTCATACCATTTCCACCACTTCCACTTCAGCTTCTATTCGCAGGTGGTAGAGGAAGGTGGCCAGATCCTTCTTCATCTGAATGGAATTATCTTCCATCTGAGCAACCGTGAAGATACGCATCCCGCACTTCCTCCACACCTGAAACACACAATCACAAATTTACAAAAATGACAAAATTACAGATACACTTTGTATTGTTAAAAAGAAGTCAAGTGGAATCTTAAGTGTAATCAAAAACAAAATCTCTTCAGTGCTGTCTCATTCTCTCACTTTGTGCTGCCGCAGTAGGAAGGGCAAGAGCATCAGCATGCCTCCGTCATGTACAATCCACCACACATCAATGTACCCATCTGTGCAGGGTTCGCTGTTAGTGGGGAACAGAGAGATGTTCTTGGGCACCAGCAATGCCAGGTGAGCCGCTGTGGTCACACGCACCGTATCTGTGGAACAAAAAGAGTGTTTGTATTAATACTGTAATTATGTATGAAGTCAGTATGTATGAGTGTAATTTGATGGTACATTGGGAGAATGACGCCTCTGTCATTCCCACTCCAGGGTGGAATTCTGCTGATGGAGTTGCACGGGACCTCTCACCAGTATTTATGTCATATTTCATATATTTCCTATGAGCCGTTGTGAAAAATCCTGCTAATATTACTCTCAGTCCACATGCTTCTTTCACTTCAGATGCTACTTCTCTATGTCTCAGGTTGTCAACAAAAACACATGATTAGTCCTTACAGCAGTAGAGTAAAAGTCAAATGACATTCACAAACTCTAGGGGGAGCCAGAGAGCAAAAAAATACCAATTTTCACATAAAAATTTAAGGTGAATGGTTATATTACACATAATTAGAACACATCTCTTTTTCTCTCTTTCACTCACTGATGAATGTTTTCCAGCTCTGTGGATCTTCGCTCTGTCTCCATGCATGTGGCCATCCCATAACCACCGTGTTGGGGCGCATCCCACCCAGCCCGCTGGACTGGATCATGTGACTGATGCCTTCACGGGGCTTTTGGGCCACAATGCACTGCACAAAGCCTTTCACTCGCTCTTTCTCCATCAAGTGCTTTAATGTCTGAGAGAGAATTCAACAAGAGGAGGGGAAGGAGAGATATATGTATATATGATCAGGCAAAAATAGAGTAAGCAGTTTAACCCAAGCAACAAGTAAACAGTTTTAAATAACACAGTAACGTCCAGACCCTTATCCAGAGAAAAATTAAAAAATGCAGACTGAAATAAAGTCCTTAAGCCGCATTTATATTTACAGTACATCATAGCAGTTCACTTTTTGCACATTTTGTAATTTTATACTCTTATTTCAAAAATGGAATTCATTTTCCCCCTCAAAATTCTACACACAATACCTCACAATGACAGTGAGAAAGGTTTGTTTGAAATCTTTGCAAACATCTATAAAATGACTAAATCTTATTAAAATGATCAAA
>CM067525.1:11096893-11144393 GCA_034509495.1 Acestrorhynchus altus | reverse complement strand
GTGCAATGGGTGCAACTTAAAGTAGCTGAATGCATTCATTAGAACCTTTGGACATACAGTTTAAAACAAAAGGTGTGTGTGTGTGTGTGTGTGTTTGAATGTCTACCAGTGGTAGTAGGAGAACCGGGGTCTCCAGTTGGGGGTTCTCAGCAGTGTCTGAAGAGCACAGGCAAGGTTCACAAACAGATAGCACATCAGAAAAAACCTACACAGAGAGAGAGAGAGAGAGAGAGAGAGAGAAATAAAGAGGGAGAGAGAGAGAGAGAGAAATAAAGAGGGAGAGAGAGAGGGAGAGAGTGAGAGTGACAGATTTGAATCAATGGTTTAGATTCTTTAGGCACACCACCAGCCTTATTGTGATGTTAGCAAAATATACCATCTAGAAAACACATTTACACCTTCATAAATGAGGATTACTGGCCTGCTGTACTGCTGTGTGAAAATTTCTTTCATTTACATGTGCCATCACATCAGTGATTCATAAACCACACAGTCACGCAGTTTGGATTTAAAGCAGGATTAGGCAAGAATTTAAAATGTTCACTCCTAGGCTCCCCCTGCAGAATACAAATCGCGCCTTCACAGAACTGTGATCTGAAGTGAAAGAAGCATGTGTACTCAGACGGTAGAGTAATAGCACTGGATTTTACACAAATATGACATGGTTACACAGTTTTGGTGAACGGTAGCATTCCGACCTGGAGTGGGAATGACAGAGGAACCATTCTACCAATTACATTCAGTGTAACATCAGCATAATTCTGATTTGAGCATGTAAGGAACATGATGTTGATTTAAAACAAGCTTTCTTAAGGGTTATACGAACGAGTCTCAGCCAGTTAGATAATGTAGGCAGATATGAACTGCTGATCTGTCAGGATTTAACAACATTAAAATCATCAACATGCAGTTTTTGTCAAACAATGAAGCTGCCTGGATTTGTATACATCTCCACCACTGTTTTAATGCAATGCACACTCACTACATCAACAACACAATCACAACAAGTGTTTTATAGTGCAAACATACATGGAGAGAATGGGGGCTACAAGATCCAGGGAAGCAATAAGAATGCCCAGCTCAGCGATGCAGGTGGTGAGAAGCAGAGCCCAAGTAGGTTCTCCATTGGCCTTACCGTGGCCAAATACCTATCAAAGCAAAAGCAGCACCATTATAAAAACTCACTTATTTTACTGGAGTTTACATAAGTCATACTGTGTCCTAAACCACATCTGGATGAGTTTTGAGTGTGTTGAGAGGCCTGGGGTGTTGTCAAATAAACAGAGATTTGAACAAACGGTGTTCACAGGGTTGCAAGGTCTTACCCTCAGGAAGGGAATGATGTTGTCTTTAGCAATGGCCTGTAGAAGCCGTGGAGCACCGGTCAGTGACTGGAGGCCAGCGCCGCACGTTGAAAAGAACGAGCCAATCACAATGACCCAGGGCGAGGGCCAAGAGAGTGTGCCTACAACCAAATTCCCTTTCACAGAATCTCCAAACCTGCAGGACAAAACCAAACATGTATATAAGTTGGAAAATGAAAGACTGAATGAGCCAAAAAAATGCTAAAAGGATAGTGTAATAGAAAGCAACACACTTATCTCGGAGCAGCACTCCCTCCACACAGGCTCCAAACAGCACAACACTGCTCAGATCTGTTCCTCACACTCAGGAAAACTGACAGCTAATGTTAGAAATGGTGCAAGACATTGGAACAGGAGGGATCAATACCTTGATTATCTTAATATTTATTCACATACGTCCAATCTAATATCGTAATTTGCCACAACTGCATTGCCACTTCTTTATTTTGATCCCAATTTTCCCCCCAATGTGGAACTGCCAATTACCCAACCCCATCAGGTCTCTCTCCCCATCACATACAATACTCCCAACACTAAGGGTGAAGACAAAAACATGCCTATGTTGTGATTTGATGTTTCTGTCACTGGGAGCACTGGTTTTTGAGACCTGATGATTTCACATAGTTCATAGTTTTGTTTTAATGTTGATTCTATTTCGTAATGTTGATTATTTATTCATGTAACAAATATAAAAAAAAATACAAATTCATATGTAATTCTGAACAGTAATGAACTTTTGTGATTTTTTTTTTGAGATGCACTAATAAATGTATGATTGTTTAAGGATACACACAAGGGAAGTGGTAAGGATGGCCAGTATAGTCCCAATAGGAATAGAGCGCTGAGCGTCCTTCAGATCACCTGACCGGTTAGAGCCTGCCATGATCCCTGTGAACAAAATAAAAAGTGAAAACAAGAGAAACCTCAAACCTCCACTCAGGGGTCACTTTTACACTTAATTTTCAGAACATTCCAGAATGTGCACCTGTGACAGAAGGGAAGAAGATTCCGACCAGCAGCGTGAAAGAGGTGGTGATGTCAGCGAAGATGTATGGATGGTTGTGATTCGGGTGGATGGGGCTGGAGGTGGGGTTAGAACCTCGCTCCAGAAGGTCCCCTTTACTGGTGTACGAACTCCAAACATTTGCTAGAGGGAGAGGATTCACACACATGGATTCACACACACACACACACACACACACACACACACACACACACACACACACACACACAGTCTGATACTGTATTTAATCTACTTTGAATTTAATCTAAAAATAAAAATGGACTGAATTGAATCAAGATTTCAAAATAGATCAAGTTGAAATGGACCAAAATTAAAACATGGCCTCAGAATATGTGATATAAATGGGTGATAAGGTTCTATTTCTTACTGTAAAAGATAAAAAGCATTGTAGAAAAGTCTACACTTGCAAAATAATCTCTGCTGATTCATAAAGAAGGCCATTTAAAATAATGTTAAACTTCCAAATGTTTCCAATTTTCACTTTCTGTCATGGTGTGCATCTGGCAGTTGATCCAAAATGATCCAATATTGTGTACAAATTAAGAACAACACAAATGTTGCAAAACAAAATCTCTACATCAACCTCCACTGAAAGTCCTGTAGCACATCCTGCTTTGAAAAGGACTAATTTATCAATACTTCCATAACTATTGAGTGTGTGTGTCTCGAATGAGTGTAATACCTGTAATAACTCCACTAGCCAGTCCTGGTATCCCTTGGATCTGTGTGACGTTGTTGTGCGTGAAGTACTCATCACACACAGCATTCAGTTCTGAAGAGTTACAGAAGCGTGTCCACAGCACTGTTGTGTTCTCCATCATTGCCGGTGGAACCGGAGACTCTGTGCTGTTAAAGCTTGAGCTCATGTTAACATTAGCTAGTTCCAGCATTAGAGGCTCCCGCGGCACCAGAACCGTCTTGGCACAATGACCGTCGGGGAGTTCATGCTGAGAAAGGCTCCGGTTCCCCAGCATACACACCCTGAGGAGAGGCAGGAGATGGACTGGTCAGACACCCCATCAGACTGTTTGAGTCATTCTTGACTGAGTATTTCAACACATTAATGTGACAAACACAAGCCTTGTGTTCCATTGTTGCTGTATATTAGATATATTTTCAACTACTTTAAGTAAATGCACACACAGCTTATCTAATGTCTGTAATGAAGCGCTGCAATAGGATAGGACAAACATAAAGCAGTGGAACTGTGCTCTCTGGAATGATGGCACTTTTGGGATGAACTGGGCAGTTGGGGGCGAGGTGAGGGGGTGGCCATCCAAACTGACACTAATGCTTTCGTCATCAAATGCAATCATATCCTTATGCACAAAAATGTAGCAGATAGCCTTCCCTAGACAGCAGACGCAGTTTCTCCAACAGCTCCAAAAGACTAGGAAGAGTGAACAGGTGTGAGAGAGCGTGTGGAAGTGTCAATCAAGCTAATGAGGCAATCGGATTGGCACTCACGGGAAAGAAGGCGGGCTGAAGGCAGATACCAGAGCACCGGTGTAGATGGAGAGAATAGAGATGATGACGCAAGCCAGAAACAGAGATGCCAGTTTGTTTACGTATTTCACCCCAACAAAGACCAGGAGAGACATGAGCAGCAGGAAAATGGAGCCATAGATGCGCATGTTGTTCAACATGGCTGCCGCCTCGCCCTCAGGTTGCTGGGAGACAAAGATGGCAGCTCTTGGGGCTATGTACATCTGAGTGAGAGAAAAAGAAAGACTTAAAGAAGATTTGATGAACATCTGTACAAAAACTGAAGTAACTTGACTGATCGCATTTCCCAGGTGTAATCAATCAGCCAGGACAATGCCAAAAAGACCTTTCATGAGACCTTTAACCAAACAAAGCTCCACCCTTGTATTCATTCCTTCTTAGCAACTGTTGCAAAGTTGTGTTAATTGTAATGCTCATTGCAGCCCCTGTTTATTTGTGTGTATTAATGCACATTGATTAACCAATAGCTACAGGCCAATAGTTATATTATTATTATATTTAATTCTAATATTAATGTGTTACAAATCCACAAGTTGTGACAAATTGTATAATTTTATTACACATTATTTTAACGATACATTATCTACACAAGTCTATTCAGTAAGGGTGACAAAAAATAATGGAATGAAACTTCATGTGTGAATGTAATGATTCACACAGTCCATTTCATCAGCTCCTCTTAATTTACATGAGCACTCCATAGTTCCATAATTACAGGCTGTAGTCCATCTGTTTCTCTGTTAGCCTCCGTTAACACTTTTCATTAATGGCCAGAAGCCAACATGACCACAAAGCAGGCATTATGTGTGTGGTGGGTCATTCCCAGGTGTGTTAGTGCACTTTGCACTGGTATGAGTGGATCAGACACAGCAGTGCTGCTGGAGTGTTTAAACACTGTGTCCACTCACTGTTCACTGGATCCAACACGAGGCCTCTGAACCTGACCGTCAATGGATCCTAAAGAGAACGTGGATTCATCGCTAAAGATGATACTGTTCCAGGTTTCTCATTCATGACATCACTGTAAATGAAGGCGATGGTGGCAATGGCCTATGTTACGTAATTAATTAAATTAATGGTTACTGCACTGAAAGAAGCAGTCCAATGGTACATTTCAATGGACCCATTTCAAAGTCTGTTAGCTGGACAACATGTCTTTGAATGCATCATAGAGGCATGTCTAGCACTCAACTATCTCAGAAGGTAGCCCACGGCAGCGGGGGGAAGCAATTTCACTCCAATTTTACTTAATTTCACTCCCTCTTACTCACAGTGGGCCAAGACCACACCTGTAATCCTCTAAATACCTGCTTGAGACATAACTGCATGCTTTAATTTTTGCAATAATCTGACATTGTGGGTTATTTTCCAGTGAGTGTAAAATCTGAGTGTGACTTTTCAGAAATCATCATAGGTTCAATGGTATTTTGGACAAAGTATTGAAAATCAGTTGCTATGAAAGAATGGATTTATAAGCAGAGGAGAGGCAGGTCAGATGTTCATGCACATCAAACATGTAAAACCACAATAAATGAGTTTCACTACTACAAATGACTAATTAACAACTACTACATCAAGAGGTTAGAATGATTCTACATGAGGTGAAACACGGTCTTTAATGGTGAAGAGTATGAGGAAGGTTCCCGCACCAGCAGGATCTCGATGGCTCCAAGGATATACATGGACCCAGCAAAGGTGGTGCCCAGATAAAAACACAAGCCCACCGCACCCCCAAACTCTGGGCCCAATGAACGAGAGATCATAAAATATGAGCCCCCAGCTACAGAAAGAGAGAGAGAGAGAGAGAGAGAGAGAGAGAGAGAGAGAGAGAGAGATAGAGATATATTAGTGTTACTAAGATGGTCTACTACATCTCTACTAAAGCAATTCAGAGAGCTACATCAGTCAGTTATAAAGTTATAAAGGAGAATGATAAAGTTCAGTGAAAATCAAAATAACACAATTGATCATTGAGTCCAGATTCATTCGATCAGAGAATGTCTGGTGTCTGACGTGTGCTTCTTCAGTTTACAACCATAAATGCTAAGCTAATGTTGTTAACCAACATTTTCACCAAACTCAAGCTCCATAAACAATGAAATGAGATTTCCAATCTGATTTCCTCATAAGCTTGATTGACACTTTCGCAAACTCTCTCACACCTTCTCACTCTTCATAGTGTTTTTTAGCTGTTAAAAATGTGTGTAAAACAGATGGATATATCTTATATACACATTTAATCTAAAATTGGAACTATATCATCAACCTCATTACACCCAACTTTGTAGTTGAGTGCAATGCGTGATACCACATACTGTACTGGTGTAAAATGAGGTGAAGCTTATGCTTGTTTTTATAGACTAAAGAAAGTAACACCATGTTCTAAACCACATCTGTTTACCAAACTAACGGAGCTCTGGATTTTTGAGAGATGGGCTGAGAGACAAACGTTTTTGGTATGTGTTTACAGTGATGAGAGATTGGTGATAATCTAAGCCCAGTGTTTCTCAGCCATATTAGCCCAGCACATTCTGCTGTAAAAAAGTACACATCAGATACCAAACATGGCTTGGCTGATTGACTGAATGCAAACTGCAAAACTGTTCCTTTAAGAAAACGGATGCACTTTTACTAAAGAAGACTTTATTAGAAAGAGATCTACCTGGTACCACTCCATTAGTGGCAATAGCACTCATTGAGATAGCAGTGAGCATGGTCTGGAAAAGAGAGAGTGAGAGAGGGAGGGAGGAAGAGAGAGAGAGAGAGAGAGAGAGAGAGAGAGAGAGAGAGAGAGAGAGAGAGAGAGAGATTAGTTAAGTTAATAAATAACTTTTGTTCTTTCCTTTGGTCACACAAACACATGCACAGACAGACTGTTGCAGAGAGCTTTGCACTTAAGTTGAGTAAATAATTATGACCATCGTGTGCTGCGTAAAACTCACACAACAGCAGCAGATAAAGACGATACACAGCGCCTGTAAAATTCCAGCAGTGCCGACGACCCAAGTGAGCCTGAGAAAGAGGATGACACCAAAAATATTCTGCAGGCATGGCAGATACACACCCATAAATGTGCCCATCTGAGGAGCCTGTTGGGCAAAAAACACACCACAGAGAGGGATGTTCATTAGAAATGCAGTCCCGAGAGTCAATCTCAGGAATGGGTGGCCTTTGTGAAGACAAAAAAGACTATCGTTCAAATTTGTAACAACCATTCAACCCTGTTACATTACAAAATGTAACAGAGTTCTGCACTAAAATGGCTAGTGCCTTTCTGTGATAGCAAACACTATTGTAAAAATCAGGTTAGGACCAGATTAGAACCTGTTACTGATGTAATCTTTCCTGAAGGCAATTCTGTATGTTATTTAGCTTGTACTGCGTAAAATCTCTTATAACCGTGTTAGATGCACTACAAGGAGCACAATGTATGGCACTGTACTGCTAACAACAGCACAAAGGGACGCCACAAGGACCCCAGGATGCTTTTGTGTCTGTCTGATTAAAAGTAAAACTTGTGATTCCAGAGGAGATTAAATCACCACTACTCCAAGGCGAGCTCTAAACTATTGGTTCTGTCACACTACTTTACTAATATCCCAATATCTCTCTCTTTCTGTCTACACACAGGCACACGCCACTCTCACTCCAGTATAGTACATTAATATATACAAACGTATGTCACAGAAACTAAGAGAGTAAAACTACATTTTGAACTGTTTGTATTTTTCATTCTACAGTTCAGAGTTCATAATCTTTAAAAGATCTGTTTAATCAGAACTGATGGGTTTATCTACTTATTGTTTAGTTTTTGTACATGAAAGTATTTGATATACAGGCCTTTGTTAATTAAGTGTATTAGTAATACAATAACCTGCTGTTAACCTCCGGATAGACTTACTGCCTTCTAATACTTTTCTGTTTAAAATCATTAATCAGTTGTCAAAGTCAGTTTTAAATACACTGTAATATACTTGTTCACCATCTAAAAACAAGATGTTTTGAATGTTGTTTACATTATGCAACCGTTGTGTCATGCATACTGATTGCTTTATATACTGGAGCCAAGCAAACCAGTAGGGCTGGGCGATATATCGATATTTAAATCGATATCAGGATATAAACAGTGTACAATACTGGCACAATAAATTATATAGTTTATATAGTGTTTTAAAGTTTTCTAATAAATTTATGTTCAATCTTGCTGAAAACCCTTTTCTGCTCCCTCACAGTGCTCCATCCCCTGCTCTCAGCTCCTCCTATATTCTCCTATAATCACCATGTCAAATATATTGGGATACCTTACAGCATTCAAAACTTAAACATGATGGAATTCACATGTGAAGAATAAACCACAAATCTATAATGTAATGGCAAGAAAAAACTACCGTGATATACTATGATACTGCAAGAGTATCACATTTTTGACCATATAGCCCTGCCCCACATCAGATTTTTTTTTACTTGGAACTGTACCATTTTTTTTATATGAAAATGTATTCACTGAGATTTTAAGACAGACTTGATTTGAAAATAATAATATTTAAAACAAAGAGAAAATGTAAGATAATCTGACCTCTCTCTGAACTGTGAAGGGAAACATCAGTGTTTCAGGGAATTGAATGAGAGACAAGTGGGCATCAATATTTAGAAAAATATGAAATATAAAAAAGAAATTACCTTATCACTGTGTTGTCCATCTTTAATTTAATCTGTAATTTTCTGTAATCCTACATCATCCAGGTTAATCCATAGTTCTTTTAAGTGTAATTCTACATTATGCTTTATTTTTATGAATGATTTAATAATAAATAATAATACATATATTTAATAATACATATAATAATAATAATAATAATAATCCTATGTCATCAAGAGTAATCCACAGTTCTTTTAAGTGTAAATCTAAATTATGCTTTATTTTTATGAGTGATTTATGTCCTTTTATGTTAATCTGTGTCTGAATCACACCTTGCTAGTTTTGCGTTTCTCTCCGATGCTTTCCGCCTCCTCATGCTCCCGAGCCCCCTGTGTGAGGTTGGTGTAGTTGGCCAAACGGGAGAGAAGAGATGAAACCTTTGGACGAGTGTCCATCTCTTCCTACAGAGAAAGAGAAGTGTGTGTGTATGTGTGAGAGAGAGAGAGAGAGAGAGAGAGAGAGAGAGAGAGAGAGAGAGCGAGAGAGAGAGAGCAAAAATGAATAGAAAGTCTCTACTGTCTTGCACTCTAATTGAACAGTATTAAGTGGGATCTACTCAGCCATTCTCAGGACAGCTCTCAGTTAATGGATTCCGATTTAACAAAACACAATTGTCTGCTTAATTACCCTAACAAGATCAGTCACAACCCAGCATTAATGAATTCTGTCTTTCAGGAGCTGTCCTAGGCAATTTAAAGTTTACAATTATTTATGTAAAACAAACACACGTAAAGACAAACACTATATGTCCAAATGTTTGTGGACACCCCTTATAGTGAATGCAATCAGCTACTTCAAGTTTTAGTAAACAAAAGCACATAAACTCTTTTTAATGTAGTAAAAATTTAGTTGTATCAATAATCAATAAGTTTGCCTACTAAGTGTATATTATAGCATATACGATCATGACCATAAAAGGACACAATTTGATGGAATATAAGAAGCAGTAAATGAGTTTATAGACATTTAAAACATATAGAAATTAACGAGGGTATTAAAGAATTAAGAAAACCTGCTTCTGATGGAGTAACTGTCTTACTGGAGTGTAAGTAAGGTCAGAATGACGGATGATCACAACCCCACCTCATCCCCAAATCATCCCAATAGTACTGGATGGAGCGCCATCATTCCAGAAAGTACAGTTCCGCAGCTCCACAGCGCAATGCTGCGGGGCTTTATACCTCTCTAGCCCACACCTGGTAAAGGCATGATGTGGGATCATTTTTATCTTCTCCAGAGTCCTATTCTATGTGTCAGCAATGCAAACATAAACTAGTTGAATGCATTCAATAGAAAATGTCTGAAAGCATTTGGACATATAGTCAAACTCCTGCCCATACCTCAAACAGAGCCAGATTTCTGTCATAGAAGTCATCATCATCCACAGCGTGACTGTTATTGATATACACACTGGAGATCTTAGCATTGCTATCACCTGGGAGAGTGTGTGTGTGTGTGAGAGAGAGAGAGAGAGAGAGAGAGAGAGAGAGAGAGAGAGAGAGAGAGAGAGAGATTTAGTTAGATCAACAAGTAAGTGTAAATCTCTGTTTGGCTGCACAGACATGAAGTGAAGTGTGTATCTGGGTGTGTGCAGGGTGTGCAAGAGAGACCGCCAACCTGACTGTTATGACTAAAGCTCTGTCGTCACATTTCAGTTTCATCAGCCTCAGCAGCCGTGCCAGCAGTACTGCTCTCACTTCCCCTCACACACACACACTCACAATCTCACGTGCACAGGCACTCGGTCTAACTTCTTCCTGCAGGTTTCTTTTCCTCAACATGATTAAAGTCTGTTTACACAAGCAGTTCATCTGATCTGGTTGTTTCTTAAATTGTGCAGTAAATAAACTGAAGGGAACCTGAAGGGAATCATAAGCAGCATTTCTTGGGAAAATTGTTTTGATCCTTTAAGAATAAATGTAACACTTAGAAACTGTAATGGAAACAGACTGTGTGAATAAATGAGGATACAGTTTGTACAATTTCATACTCTGACGACTACAGCAAATCAAATAATACAAACAATGCACAGGGGTTACTTCTGTCTCATTACATTCTTTTGTATTTAAAGAAAATTCTAGCCAGAGTTTCAGTGACAGATGAAAGAAAAAAAACACACCAGACAGTAAAACTACTTTCCTGTCTGTAATGAATACAGTGCAGGAAAAAAATAACTGACACACACACAATTTATTTCTTAAATCTGCTTTTCTACACTCCCCTCTGCCCTCATTCACGTTCCCACATACACACCATGGAGGGGGCATTAGACAGAGCTCTGGCCTAAAGATGATTTAGCATGTATATAGATAAAGGATTTCATAGGGTCTCTTAATTTTTTGATTATAAATTGCACCGTATCGTATATTGCCATTCAGCTAAAATATATTGGAATATGATTTTATGTCCATATCACCCAGCCCCAGAATAAAGTCACCCAACAGCAATTTGAAGGACTGGCAGAGGGCAGGCCAAGACATGAAAGCTGTGACTGACAATCAAGGTAATTTCACTAAATACTGATTTCTGAATTCTATCAAGTTTTTTTGTTTTTGTTTTATGTATTTGCACTAAGTTCTAAAACCACTTTTTATTTTGAGCAGTTTTCATTTTTGCATTAAAATTCTGTCATTAAGTGCCCTAAATAGTTAAACTTGGGAAATTTGGGAGAAATGTGAAAATGAACCTGTTCATTCTAATCAAACACAGGCCTGTAAAGAGTAAAACCAAACAAACTGATAAACCGGAGTGATTCATCTTGTCTGGAGCTGTAGACGTCAAATAATGCAAAGAAATCCAGATAATGATTATAATGTCTGCCATATGTGTTGCCTGCCTTATTTTCAAGAGCTGTATGTTTTAGAAAATACCTGCTGTTATTACTAATATTTTTGTGTTTTAACATTTAAATATAATTATTGAGCACTGAATATTTTTAACATCCCAGCAGACTTAAATTATAACTCCTCTCAACAATTCAGCAAAACAATGTCTATAAATGGCCATTCTTGGGTCATTCTCTGATACTTTAAAATGCTCCATTTGCTGCTTTTACAAAGTGTGCCTCAGTTTGCAATTTGCAATTTGATTGCGTCATCAAAAACCTCAGTGATCAGCATAAATGATTTGCACTCTTTTTTATTTGGCTGATTCTTTTTATTTTTGGATAAATACTTTTATCACATCCATCCACAATAGAGTGTATTCATTCGTTCGTTTTCCCAAGAAGACCTTTGTGGAATAATAACTGTATGGTGTGTGTGTGTGTGTGTGTGTGTGTGTGTGTGTGTGTGTGTGTGTGTGTGTGTGTGTGGGTGGGTGGGTGGGGGGATGTGTATCAGGGAACATTCACTAGCTCAGCTGTATTAGCTCACCGAAATTTTATATATTCAGCATAACTGACTAAAAATAACAGCAGTGAAACAAAAACACTGTGCAGCACAGAAGCAGCTTTGGAAGTAGCCTCCCTTCCTCCTTCAGCTTTCCCACTATCTCCTATCTGACACTGTGAGTCATTCATACACTCCTAAGTTTGGATCCACTGCAAAAAGAATGATATCTTAGCAAGTGAAATCTTCTCAAGTATTGTCTAAATAGCTGATATGTTCTCATTCTGACATTGTTTTAGAATACTCATAGGATCTGATTAGTAATTAATTGTTTAATTTAATGTAATACTTTAATCCATTCATATTTCACTGACAGATCTAGAAATAGAATCAGAATTACTTAATTAATCTCAGAGGGAAACTGCAAATAATTACAGCCACAATCATAAAAGATAAAAGCAGAATAAACACTATTAATAAACAGAATAAACCCTTTGTAAATATATACATGTTAAAATACTTATGAACAGATATTGGCTACGATAATAAATAAATATGAACATTCTGTGTATTGTAGTTCAACAGTATTACTGCACCTCAGAGATATTGTACAGATTAGTCAAATAAACCAATTGTACAAGTGAATCATAGTGGTCAGTAGTGGTCACCCATTAAGGGAGAGGTTATAAAGTTTGATGGCCACAGGTAGGAATGACCTCACTTTGGTGAGATGAGTCTTGCACTGAAAGTGCTCCTGTGACTCATTAGTGTTTGGTAGCGTGGGTGGGAGTCTGTAGCTTAGACAACAAATCGTTGTAATGGGCTTCATGCATGGTTCCACACATTAATTGACAAAAGCTATCTGTTATTATTTAAAATGAGCAAAATCCTCCTACAGAACAATAAAAACTTAGTTTAAAACAATACAAATAAGTTAGAAACAATTTCATTCATCTAACAGTGTTGCTATCAAATATCTAAACTATATTAAAGAGGATTTTACTTGTCAAGATATCATTGACTGCAGCGCTGATGGTATTTGGTTGTGTACACACTTAAAATGAGGGTTCTTCAGTAAAGAAAATGTTTCTATATAGAACCATGAACACTCAAAGAAGCCTTTGGAGGATGAAAAGGTTCTTTGCATCTAGTAAAGGTTTTTTAGACTGATGGAGAATGTGCTGTAGAGGTTTCTTTATAGAACCTTTTGGACAAGGCACCATATGGCACCAAACAAATTCTACAAGTGTGACTTTATAACAACAGTAGAATACTTTTTGGTTCACAACACCATTAAACCAGAAATGTTTAAGCATGGATGTTGTTAGACCAGTTTAGACCTAAATGTTCTTTAGCCTCCCCTGCCAGTTCTTTCACTTTCAACAAAGGTTCTCTCTGTCTCCGTATTAACAATGAAATGAAATTTGGGCACACTAAGACCTGGGGGAGCTGCTGCTGCTGCATATCCCAGGCTGTCGGTCTGTATTGGTTTGCAGACAGAATACAGACATGGTGTCTGCAGGGAGAAAGTGTGTGAGTTAACTGAATGCATGTTACAATCTTTAATTAACCAAACTGAAAAGCCACTGATGCCCTGGTGGAAATATCTTTACTGCAGCAGAGAAAGTAAGAGTTCAAAAGTTCTGCATTTATCAAAGCAGTGCTGTTTATGTTCTTTCCTGACATTATGACAGTATATTTTACAGGCAGCTGTATATAATGAATTCAAAGTTTTGTTCTACCACCTGTAGATGGATATTCAAACAGATGTTTCCAAATCAAGAGGATTTTTAAAGAATTTAAAGAAAATATTTTAATTAGTGTTAATTGGCTCTTGATAAAATACTGTTTACTAAAGGCAGGAAAAACAGAGTGAGAATAGATAGAGAGAAGACTAAACTTGATTTGAAAGAAGAAGCATTTTTGATTGAGGTTAGTAATAAATAAATTATGAATTTGATTGTATATTTGATTTGGTGTGTGTATGTAGGGATGGATATATCTGATAGTGTGTGTATGTGCAGATGGAGATCTATTGGAATGTATAGTTGTTCTGTGGCTTGGCTGCCTAAACATTTAGCATTTTTATTTTGATTTCTGAATGAGGTCTGAAGAAGTAGCTTGCTACTTGATTAGTATTTTTACTAGAAACCTTCTTACTTGTGCTTGAGTAATAATTTACTTTTACTTCTATCTGAGAAACTGAAATTTTAAAGTAACACTATTTGTCCCCTTTAACAATGGTCTAATCTTTGCAGTTGATGTGGTGTTCCTAATTCTAATTTTAGGTATATTAAGTAGTAATACATATGGAGAGTGTCCTAACTTTTTCCTTGAAAGAAAATTGCATTTCTAAAAATGAATTTTAAAGACAAATGTCCATATTTTTAAATATGCTAACAAAATGTTCATTGGGTCATCTTAAGTTTTCACAGTGCTGTATATGGAAGCACTTTATCAAAGCAGAACATCAGCTCAAACTACACAAACACTCCCCTACCCCACAAGAAACAACAAACACACACTCACAACCAACACACACACACACACACACACACACACACACACACACACACACACACACACACACACACACACACACACACACCAGGTCTGTATGACATTGGTGTTCTCTGCTTAGAACACCAACAACATGGTTTCCTCAAACTCACCATGTTCTGTGTGACTGCGGTCTGGTGTGTCTGCTCCGGCTGTGATGCTCACTGCTCCGGACACCTCGCTGGGTGGCTCGCTGCGGTTTACACTCTCACGTGAACCAAAGCGCACCCGGGCACAAGAGCGCAAGCTGAGGTCGGGCGATGTGTCAGAGAGGCCTGGGATGTCCTCGGCTTTGGTGGGTGTGACCGTGAAGCGCACTGAAGACGCCACGGCTTCACGAGTCTGCTTTGATTCCGCCATGGTGACCTCTGTAATGAACCGTCCACCCTCAGCTAGCGGTGTGGGCAGGAATGTGTCCGTGCCGGAGTGTCTCCATTGAACAAGGCTGAGAGAGGATTCTGGATACGGTCCTTATTGATGGTTGGATGCTACAGCCTTGGTGTGACAGCTTATGGGTCTAATAGCTTCAAAACACTGCTGAAATCTAGCAGAGACGTTTAGCTGGTTTGAAAAGAGGTATAAACTAGCTGGCGATTAAGTCTCAACAGTTTAAGAGGATATGTTAGATAGATACTGTCAAATTTTACCCTGTATCGAAATGGAATCGTATTGGAGATTGGTGTCCAATGTGAGGTAGAGTGCTCAGTAAAGTGCTCTATACATTTGCAAGGTTGTCTTGTAATGGAAAAATAGAGAATATGTCAGAAAAATGGCTTTCGTTGAATATTCAGACCAGGTCATTTATTCTTGGGCTCCCTGTGTCGTGTACATTTAAAATGTGCTCTTATTTTTATGAGACCAACATGCAGGCTGATGTGACAAATCTGCGCCTGTGGACAAAAAATGGGGAGAAAAGGAAAATGAGGCCACACACAACAAAGTCAAGATAATGTATTAACCCATATTCATAGTCAATAAATAGCACAAGAACAGAGCGGGCCCCTGGCTTAGGCAGTATAGGTGAATGCTAAGGGTGTTGTTCATTCACAGGGGCATGCGGGTGTCTCAACTGATAGACAAACCTAACCTCCTTTCTTACTATTTTTCACTAGTGTTATTTTACAACTGTAGTGGGTCTTATCAGCAACAACTATGAGACAAACTACAGAAGCGAGGTGAGCTGCCTGCCTTGTGGTGCATTCACAACAATTTCTCTCTGAACATCGATAGGACGAAGGAGATTGTTGTGGACTCAGGAGAACGTGCACCCAGCATGCTCCTCTGAACATCACAGCATCACTGACCAGAAAAGCCCACCAGCACCTATATTTCCTCTGTAAACTGAGAAAAGCTAGAGCTCCAACCGCCATAATGTGCACCTTCTACAGTGGTGCCATTCAGAGCATCCTGACCAGCTGTATCACTGGGTATGGGAAGTATGGTACCTGCACCACGTCTTGCCGCAAGACCCTCCAGTGCATTGTGAGACCCTCTCTCCCCTCCCTCCAAGGCAGCCACAGCACCAACCCCACACACAAAGCCCTCTGCATGGCTGGTAATTCTATGCACCCACTCCACCGCTCCTTCAGCCTGCTGCCATCAGGGAGGAGACTGCAGAGTCTTCAAGCCAGAACCAGCAGACTGAGGGAAAGCTCCATCCACCAACCTGTCAGGATGCTCAACTCTCTTCCTGCCCTGCCTCCCCTCCCCCTCCCCCTTCCTGCAGAGTTATTACCAGACTTTCTCTGCAATTTTAGTCCCATCTCAATGTTCCATGTCAGTCATTTTATGTACTCTGCAACCTACATCAGTAAAGATTCCATCACCTTTTAACCTTCAGTTCCCTTTGTTGCTGAGCTCAGGTCAGAAACAAGATCACTTTCTGTGCAGCTAAAGAAAATACTTTTTGATGCCTAATCGACTGTTTAACACTGCTTTATTCACTTTAAAGTGACCTGTGTCCTGTACTATTACATACTACTGTGAACTGTAATGTTTTCCTATTGAAAAATCAGAGCTGAATACAGAACAAAAAAGAGTCATTATTATATTATCATTATTCTTTTATTATATAAGAAACTGTATGTACTGAATGAAAGAGGCTTCAGGGGAGTCTTCTCTTGCCTTCAGACATTCAATCCGATTAGTGCCTAAACAGAAAATAAAAATGATAAAATAAACCCTATTCATTGCTTTTCCCTTTGAAAATTTGTTCTGAACCATGCGTTTTGTGTAGCATTAAACTCCTACTATGAAGTGTCAAAGTGTATAAACCCAATGAGTAAAATGAATGGCACTGAGTTTAGCACATTCACCTCCCAGCCCTTTTTGGGTGGAGAAGG
Organism: Acestrorhynchus altus; assembly: GCA_034509495.1. Taxonomy (NCBI): domain Eukaryota; kingdom Metazoa; phylum Chordata; class Actinopteri; order Characiformes; family Acestrorhynchidae; genus Acestrorhynchus; species Acestrorhynchus altus. Next base: position 11,127,570 of record CM067525.1, on the reverse strand, counting down.
TGCTGCTTCTTTCCGGTGTGGTTGAGTACTGAGTGTGACTGTAAAACGTCCTTAGGTATTTCGCAAGATGCTATGCAAAGGGTAACTTCATTCATTCATTCAATTAGTAATGCAAAGGCCACCACATTCTTAAGGGTCGGCTCAGGAACTTCAGTCTAGTTTCATACCAGTTCTGATACTTTATAACTACTGGCACTTTTATTGGAGCACTGACGCTCCAATTGGAGCTTTTATTGGAATACTAGTGATGTCCTGATCCATTTAGTGGGATTGTGGGCAATCTAGGCATATTTTATTGGATCAGGTTGTGGTTATTTTCATATCAATCCAGGGTGTTCAGAGTGCCATGTGCTGGCCTCAAAACAACATTTTCTGAGCCATGGTTGCAGTGGTTGTTTGAGTTTAGACTCATTTGAATTATTGTGAAAACAGAACTGTTTTTAAACCAGCTCTAAAGAACAAGTTCAGAAGCCAGACGAAGCCAATGCTCATTCACTTCCCTATGAACTAGTTATTTCACAACAGTAGTCAACAAACAACTACAGATATCAGAGTACAACTCTGCACACAAACACAAACAAGAACAGATCTGACTGCAGTGTTTGAACAGCACTGGGATCGAAATTGTGGGGCTGTATGATTAATACAAACACAAAGACTGAAATTGAATCTTGACTGAAACATGCCTACTGAATACAGTATCATGCAAATGCTGACACTGGCTCTCAATACAGTAACATAATGGTGCTGATATTGGCACTTAAAAGTTGAAGCTACGTGATATGGTAGAGAAGCTGAGAACAGGGGGTGGAGCACAAAAAATGTTTACCGCAAGACAGAAACAGAACGTTATTTTAAAACTTTAAGTAAACTTGTAAATCCAGCAGGAAGTTTCACTGGTCTGTGAGGCTTAGGGTGCCAGGTCATCTGTTGGGGTTGGTCCACTTTGTTTTATTGAGTCCAGAATCAACACATCTTCTATCAGCCGTGGCCTGGTGGTTTGGGGAACCAGCCTTCTGACTGAAAGGTTCGCTGCCCTGGCAGGACTGATGGCCTTGGGTGCGGCACTTAACTGCTCCACAGGCACTGTATACAGTGCTGCTCACTGCTCCGGACACGTGTGCTCACTGCCCCCTAGTGTGTGAATTCACTAGTGTGTGTGTGTGTGTGTGTGTGTGTGTGTGTGTGTGTGTGTGTGTGTGTGTGTTGTACAAGGACAAATTTGTCACAGTGGATCTATCTGCACATTAATGTTTACATTTTACCAGGAGATTTTCATGCTGATTTTCTTTTCCTGTAGGTCTCAGTACCTGCCTACAGTGCCAAAACCTCCTATGTTCCTGATGAAGTATTCAAATAATTTGAGGTACAAGATTTCCTAATAGCCCTGCTGATGAACAGTAAAATAAAATTGTATGTCACTTGTATTAAATATGTGAAAATTTACCTTTTTGAAATGTACTGTATTTGGGAATATTCTATTGTGTGAATCACATTATACACTCTCTAACTGGAGTCTGGAACTGGAATCATTGCATGAAGGCAGTTTAAACCAGCTGAGGTCCTCCAGTTCATGTTGTCAAACTGCCAGTCAGGAAAAAATGTGTACAATGTGCAATTTTGCAAACTGTTCTCGCTTTCTGTCCGAAACAGCCACACTCTCAAGTTTAGTAACTTGATGGGGTGTGGCAAGTCTCCAAATAATAACACAGGTACCTCAGTGTGGAGACACTGAAACACTAATGTCAGGAAGCAAATCATACTGATTTATTATTTACATATTTATTAGGATTTCTTAAACAGGGCACGAGTTTAAAAGCATGGTCTCACTTATTACATTAGATAAACTGCATATTAAATCTCAACATTATTTTCTCTGTCTTTACAGTTTGCTCAGGGAGCCTGGACCTTCAGAAGCTCTGCAAGATCCTACACATGGCTCATTGCACATAAGAAAAAGACTACTTATGGAAAAATGACTAACTCGTTTATCTATTATAGTTACAGGGCGTTTTATTGGCCTATTATCTGCAGCAGGGGTTGATGTGGCCAGCTGCTGCCACTAGCCAACCTTCCTAACATCCATATTAAGCCCAAGGTGGCAGGTCCGCTCCGTGGAGAACTCCACCCCGGGCTTTCGCTCAAACGGCTTAGAGAGCTCCGCTGCAGCGCACATGTACGACGGTTGGTAAGAAAAGCCGGCGTGGAGATTGAAATCCCGAGCCTGGACTCCCACCACATTAAGCCAATTAACGAAGATACCTGGATCCGAGCGGCCAGTCTAGGGTATGTTTTCATAACGATGCGTTTCAGGATGAACATTAGGTTGTCTACAAACGGGGATTGGGGACAATCCGACAAATAAGAGCCTTGTTTGGACATTTCGAGTGATGAAGCTGAACAGCGTTAGAAGCACTGCGCCAGCGCTGCGGATCCCCATCAGCCGGAACCAACCGGCGAGGCATACAGATGAAACCAGCTCCTTTCTCCCTCTACAGATGTACGGGTTAAGAGGTTAAGGATTTCACATACTGTTATTTTAAACGCCTGTTCAGCCATCAGACTGGCCAATAAAACGGACCCAGCTGTAAGCGAACTCCATTTCCCGGCCGTAAACAAAGCCTAGTTCTCCCCCAACACATTTACCTTGTGTCACCTTGCCTCAGGTCCAAGGAAAGCCGTGCTTGATCTGGATACACTGAATTAAACTAGCTAAATCCATTCATGCTCGAGTTGCCGCCCGTCCTCCACCTCCTCTAGAGGTAATAACGTATTATCCAGTGGGAACTGTCGCTTGCCGTACATTTTGCAGAAATGCAACATGGGTAATGTAGTCTTTTAAACGCCTACAACCCGAAAGTGTGAAATCAACAAGGCCAGCAATTCAGAAAATGAGTTTTATTGGAAACGTTGGGATCATTCCCAAAACAAGTCATATTACAGAGTAAAATGTGCTTAGTTCATCTAAAGTTTAGACAAATTACAGAAAATTCATTCCAGAGATTTAACAATTTCATCAACTTAATAATTGGCCCTCGGTTTAGAGGGGATGCTTTTGTTAAACTGAGGGAAGATTCCTAAATAAAGTTTTAAATCTAGTACAACATAAGTTACTGTTGGATAGAGTAAAGCAATAAATCCATAACTAGTATCACAGGACAATGGGGAGTGTGTGTACACACAAATGATGTGTCCATTATTCAGTGCTCTACAGCACAGGTCGTGGCTGTTGGGTCAGCAGAAGTCCAAAACGTTTCTTTATGGTCACTCTGTGCCGGGAAAACTTGTCATCAGGAGAGAATCGAGCTGGATGTGCAGAGCTGGTAGGCCTGCCTTCTGGATCCACTTTCTGAAACAATAATAATGAATAAGCAATGACTAAATACCCAAGTCAGAAAAGTTAGATCAATGCTTATTTAAATGTCAGAAATACAAAAGCTACAGCACAATCAACTGTGACAAGTTAAAAACAATAGGTAAGAGAGAGCCACAAAACATTGCACTTAATATATGTTAAACGATTCATGTGACTATATTGGTATTGATTAACCCTACTCTATGTCAAATGTGTGTTTACAATGTCTGGAAACTTTTGTTCACCTTCTCTTCAGCTCAAAGTTTTCATGCTACAAACCCCAAATGTCAGTAGTTCTGTGTTGTGCTTTTTCTCCTGATCTTATGGAAAAATCAGACATTTGCCTCACAGGAATGAATGGAAGAAAGTTATGCCACACAACATCTGAGGTGTGCACAGAACCCCTTCATCTTGCTCTCCAGCACTGTCAGATTACTGTACAGATTATAATAACCACTTAAATAATCCCAGGGGATACATCTGTATCCACCTACACAAAACACAACATAAAAATCAGCAATACAAAGAATAAGTAGAATAAACAACCTATGAGTCTACTGTCTGTTCTTGGAGGAGATTTTAGACCAACCAGCTTTTGTGCAAAAGTTCTGGCATCCTGAATGTTGGCCAAAATTTGTGGACACTTGTTAAGCATTCCAACAAAACCTCCTGAGCTGTAATCACGCTTTCTCCTGCTCTTCTCATGAATAAACTTAATGCATTAATACCAGGTTGGCTACAGTGTGTTTCTCCCACTAAACATTTAAGAGTGCCTTTAGTCCCCCAGAGGGGCCATTTACACAGAATCGAGATGTTAGCGCTGTTGTAAAGGTTCTCAGACATTTTAAACTCAATTAAATGTATCCAGTCTACTGATCACACCGTGCTGAATGAGTGAGTCAGACCTTCAGAGTGTAAACACGCTCCCCGCTCTCATTCAGGTAGAACTGCAGGAACATGGTGGCGTTTACAGAGCTGCTGCTCCTTCTCCTCCTGTTGCTGTTTGAGTGAGGTGAAGTTTACGATCTGAGGAACCTACACCTTTAAACCCAACAAAGTCGAGAAAACCAAGAAACAAACAGCAAACCGTTCCTCTGCTCACACCACGCGGTCTTCTCCTTTACTTACAGGATATCCGGTGAGCGAAGCGCGCGGGGGATGATGGGAAATGGAGTTGTTTATACACTCACTCACACTGAACAGCGACTGCCTCCTGCCGGTGGACTAAAGGTAGTGCAACATGAATATTTCACTGGACGCAATATCCCTTTTTTCGTCTCCCCCTTGTGGTCGTACACATCAGTTACATTGTTATTTAAAACGTAGAGTTTAAAAAGGGTACAAAGTACTGTAACTGTTATTACAGTAAAAGTCACAATACTGTTACTATTATTACAGAATATGGTATCCCATCTTGTCCTTGTTTACATCCCACCTGTATCTTGTTTTGGTCTTGTCTCTCTGCCCATACCCAGGTGTGTCTCATTTGTAACCCTGTCATGATTGTTTCCAGGTGTGTCCAGTGTACTCTTGTATTTAAAACCCTTTGTCACAGTCTGCCTTTCAGTCTATGTTAGTGTAACAATGTATGTGTAACAGTGTTTGTGTAACCAAGTTATTTGTATTTCATTAAACCCTCAAACCTTGCTTGTACTTCTGTCTCCCTAGTCTTGTCTACCCATCTGTTCAGCTCACGATTGTTACATTCTGGAACTGTGTATAGTAAACATCACAGGACTGTAACTATTACAGCAACAATTACAGGACTGAAACTGTTATTACAGTAAAAATTACAGGACTGTAACTGTTATTACTGTAAAAATCACAGCACTGTAACTTATTACAGTAAAAATCACAGCTCAGTTATTACAGAAAAATCAAGGTTCGGTTAACTTGGGTAGTGAATAATATGGTGTAACATAGTGAAAGCTTCAAAGGGTGATTTTTGTTCATCTGTATGAAATGTGAGGCAAGGAAACATACAAACAGCTGATGTAACAGAAATTGAATATGATTGTCTCTTTTTATTGAAGGGTGGGACTTTATCTCCCCCTTTATTGTCCCTTTTTGACATTAGTAGGACAACAACCTTCACTCCTGACCAGATGACGAGATAGCTGCAAAAGCTCAAACAACATAAAGCTGCGTGGCTGAATAACCTGCCTGCAGCAAAAAGTTTTAAAGCTGTGTGCTGAGAAGCTGCGTAGAGTTTTTTTCAGCACATCTTCAACCTGAGCTGCAGCCAAAGAAAGGTCCCTCTCGGATAGAAAAGTACCTGTCTAGTTCCCATCCTCAAGGAGAAGCAAAAATGACATTAATTGACTACCATCCTATTGCCCTGACCTCCCACTTGATGAAGACACTGGAGTGGAGAGACTGATGCTGTGCCATCTGAAGTATTTAGTTGGACCAGCCATCTACCCCCTGCAGTTTGCACATCAGGTTGGCAGTGGATGATGTGTTCATCTATCTGCTGGATAAGGTTTACTCCTACCTGAACATGTCTGGTAGGAATCTGAGGAATTTGTTCTTTGAATTCAACACATTACAGCCTACATTGTTCAGGGAGAAACTTTGGTACATGGAGTTGAATGAATCCATCATCTCATGGGCAATGGACTATCTGACTAGAAAACCTCAGTTAGTACAAATGCAGGGCTGTGTCTCAGATACAGCCATGTGTAGTACAGGGGCTCCTCAGTGGACTGTATTAGCCCCTTTCCTGTTCAACATCTACCCCTCTGACATGCCATCTTCCATGCCATGCTTCAGAAATTCTCAGAAGACAGCCATAGTCGAATGTATCAGGGATGGTCAGAAGGATGAATACAGGACACTGGTGTCAGACTTTGTTGACTGGTGTTAATTGAACCAAATGCAGGTCAACATCAGTAAGACTAAGGAGATGGTGTTGTACTTCAGGAAACTAAGACCTACCATGTCACTGCTGAGCTGTTAGCTGGCTGAGCTATTAATGGTACTCCTCCTCTATCAGTTTAACACACTTGTTCATCCTATTTATTTTGTAATGTGGTCTGGTAATACAGACTACACCTCGGGAGACAAATACCAAACACAACAGCTGATTTTTAATTGTGTTCTGCTGATTAATGTTGTTTGTATTATTATTTTTATTATTATCATTGTTATTTGCTTTTATTGTTTATTATATTGTATGTTATTGTTAGTATCATTACTATTACATATGTGTGTGAGCTGTGAGCATGCCTGGAGCTATAAAGAAGGCACTTTCTGCCTCAGTGTGGAGGGAGTAACTCATAGACTCTTACCTGCACTGACCCATAACACTAGTTCTAGACTGTACTGAAGCCCACCTGCTTGTTTTTTGGGTGCATTTGTTATTTATTCCTTATATCTTCAAAGTAGATATTTTTTATTGCTTGATTTTTTTAAATGTATTTGTGTGTTTTGCTGTGTGTGGGTTAAATGTCTGTGGATCTATATACAAAGTATATTTAATGGTGTTAATAATCATGAGCCTTTGCAGACCTCCTAGACCCAGATTAGGATTGTGCTGGATTTAAGTTCTTATGGATGTTTGTTTTTACTATATTTAATTTATTTGTTCTTTATAATGGGGTAAAAGGCTGAAAATTGTTCTGTAAGCGTAACCCGGTCCAGCCTGTGGTACTACTTGGTCACCTGCACTGCAGAGCTCTGGGGGAAGTTCTGGCAGGACCACAGTTGGACAATGTGTCTTTACATGACCAATGCATCTTCTGGGCTCCAGTTAAACTCCTGTGTTTGAGTAAAGTTAAACTGTGTGAAAACATTATTGCTCTGTTAAACAGACCCCCAATCTGGCTGAAGCCAACACTTCTGGGGAGGACAAAATCAAGGCAATGGTGTATCAATTGACTTCTATGTACCACTCTGTTTAGTAAGTATTCAGTTCTGAAACTCTGTAGTGGGCAGAAGTTGTTGTGGCGCTGTTGTTGTGGGTTTTTTTCCAGCTACAAAAAGACGGCCAGATGTGCTCCTCCTAGTTATACGTGCTTCCGATGTGAAAAAAAGGGGCACTTCATCCAGGACTGCCCAACCAATGGGGTAACTGAGTTTTCATCCTTTTTATTAAATAATAAGCTTTATAAATAAATTCATAATTCAGGTAAACCAGAACAGAATATTTTAATGGTCTTTTTCTGTAGCAATTTTCACAAACTCTAATGATTTTGTTTTGTTTAATCCAGTCCTTGTGTTACCTGGAATGAATTAAGAAGCTCTATTTTTGAACTAATAATATTAACACTAATACCACTACTAAGGTTAATGTGGCACCTTGCTGTAGGAAAGGTGGAAAAATAGATGCCCCCCATTTAATTTTTACTTTACAAAACGGACTCATATATTTGGTGCAGCAACTGTCAATCTATTTTATTGTCAAGTTGTCTGAATGAGTGTTTTGGGCTTGATATGTAGTTCCGCCAGCCGTGTTTACCGCATTGGCAGCTGACGCCCTGAAGAAGAAGTCAGTTGTAATGGCAGACTGTACACCGAGTGTGCCTTGAAAATAATAATTTCTTTTTATTTCCACAGGTAAGCTGGTTGTAAACAACACTGAAATAATAGACAACAGTAGCAATCAATCATACATGCCATAGAGTGTTAAAGAGATAGAGCTAAAGCGTAAATTGATAGTTGAGTGTGTTTGGTAAGCTCAAATCGCCACACGGTGATTGTAATGGCTGCCTCGAGTCAGCGGTGACTGATTAATCAGATGATTCTCTATTGTCTGTAAAAGCTAAAATGATAATTGTAAACTGCCGAACAATGCACATGTCCAACACAAAAGTGTGAGTGGCTGGTGATAAGTGTGTGGGATAGAGTGAGTGTGTCAGGGTAAGGAGATCAGATCAGAGCTGAGTTAAAACTAGGTTAAAGCGCCTCGTGTTGGCTGTGTATGAGTACAGACCCAGTTACCAGTTACAGAGTCTGACTAGACCCATCATTTCCATCTTTGTTACATTAATAATATAGTTTGCTCTGTATTCTAATCCTGTGCTTCATTGATGGGTTTGCAGGACAAAAATTTCAATCCTCCTCAATGAATTAAGGGGATCACTTGTATTCCCTGCAGCTTTTTAAAGAAGGTGGACAAAAAGCACAAAAGGGGCCAAGCTGACCAACAATGGCACCTATGCGATCACCACCACTGAAGGGTAAGAGCCACCACCCACTTCGCCCACACTGTCCAGATCACATCTTATATGCCTCAACCATGAGCACTTTTGTTTTTTCTATTGGTCCCCCAACAGCAGCCAATCAGAGCAGAGCTTGTTTACATATATGCCAGTTCTACTGGGCTGTGATTGTACTTTTTCCTCATGGCTTTTGCAGGGAAGCATATGGAATTTTGAAGGAGGAGAAGCTTCAGTTTCGTCCCCAGCAGCAGGATGTATTGCCTGGCGAGCTGCTATGTCCCATCTGTGAGGACCTGATAACCAATGCTGTGATCGTGGTCTGCTGTGGGATTCAAATATACAATGAATAGTAGTGTTTTTTATGCCTTGATTGGAGGACCGCACAGAGAATTTTGGCCTTGGGAGGACACTGGACCCCTACACCTTTGTTCTAATACACTGGTATACTGAAGTAATGTTAGTTCACTGGTGGACATAATAGTAACAGTTCATTTCTTCACAGTTGGTGATGGTGGGTGAGCAGCTAGTCCATGGCAGGGTGGGAAACTAGTCCAGGTCCAGTAGCCGGAAGGTGGAAAGCCAAATCCTCATGTCCCCTCCAGCAGTGTATCTGAAGCCATTTACATTCTGCTGTTTTTGCATTATCCTGCTGGAATATCTCATTATTGTAGGGGTACATTAAGTCTATGAAATCTACAAATGGTCACCAGTTTAGTTAGACCAGTCCCATTCTCTCCTTATATTTCTGGTTCCTGGTCAGTTCCCTCTTATTCTTGTCAGCTGTTGCCCATTTATGTCTGTATGCATAGGCCCTGTGCATAGGCAGAGTAGGCAGTAGACAGCCTACACAAATACAAGACCATGTGAACATGAATATATTTTAATATATATTTTAAGATAATGGTAAATAGTACAATTAGATGAAAAAAATATAATAAAATAAAAAGCAGTAATATTGAAATCTATAAGAGTGTAATACACATTTAGGTGTTAAACTTGTTTTTGTAGATGGTTATTAGTACTACACTCAGTGCTTTAGAGTGTAGTGAGATGACGTGTGAATGTGAGAGCTACACATTGCACACAGCAGGCCTTAGTGTGAGGCATTTCTGTGGGATTTGACACCTTTCTGCTCACTCTGGTAACAGATTTTATCTCAGTTCTCTGGATGTACATACACGTACACTTTTTCCTCTTATTTCACAACCTCACACGCAACATTTAAGGTGTGAAATTGCTGTAATTACTGCAATTGCTTTCACAGAACCTCAGTATATGAGACATGATGATTATCTTGTCCCATGAGCTTAATACCCATTAAGCTCACCAAAATATATAACTATGATTAACCTTAAGTAACCTTGAGTAACCTTCACAAATGCTGTGTAGATTTCTAAGTAGAATGTACAGTTGTGCTTGAAAGTAGTGCTTGTGGCACCTTTTGAATTTTCTGTATTTTTACAGAAACATAGAGAAGGAGAATCAAATCAAACTAATGAGACAACAATATTACACTTGGTCAAGAAAATTCAGTTATCAAAATTTCGAAACGTCCACCTTTAGTAACTTTCCACTTGGGGAGTAATAAAGTATCCATCCAAAGTATTCATCCGCCCTGAGGCAAAACATAGACAATGTTTATGTCAGCTGAAAGTCTTTTGAGGTTTGTCTCTATCAGCTTTGCACATCTAGAGGCTGAAATCTTTGCTCATTCTTCTTTGCAAAATTGCTCAAGCTCATTCAGATTGGATGGAAAGCATCTGTTGACAGCAATGAGATTTAGGTCTGGACTTTGACTGGGCCAATTCTAATTCTAATTAATATAATTTAGAAATGGTACTTAACAGGAACAGTGGCAATCAAGATAAGGTCTGGAAGACCAAGAAAAAAAAAATCAGAACCCTTACTTGATTCAAAAGATCTTTAACAGATTTCACACACAAAATAACATTTAACAGACTCTAGAGTTGTGGTACTGATGCATTTTGGAAGCAGGTCTTGTGGTCCAATGTGGTTAAAATAGAACACTTTGGCTGCAGTGAGCAAAGGTATGTTTGGAGAAAAAAGGGCACAAAATGTAATGAAAAGAGCACCTTTCCAACCGGTAAGTATGGGGGTGTATCAATGATGCTTTGGGGTTCATTTGCAGAACATTTCAAAGCATTGTATTGTTATCACCCTGGTTCTTCTGCTACTACTACTACTACTACTATTACTACTACTATTAATTATTTTTCTTCTTCTTCTTCTTCTTCTTCTTCTTCTTCTTCTTCTTCTTCTTCTTCCAGGATCGATAACTCAAGAACTGCTTCATGTAGAAACTTTCATTCAGTCTTTGTTGTTAAGGTCATGTAATTGATACTCTGGCTACAAATGTTCTGTTTTCTTCACTTCATACTTTTATTTATACAGTGGGGAAAATAAGTATTTAGTCAGTCACCAATTGTGCAAGTTCTCCCACTTAAAAAGATGAGAGAGGCCAAGCACTGACATCATAGTAGACTCAACTATGAGAGACAAAATTTATTTTGTCTGATTTTTTAAAGAATTTATTTCTAAATAATGGTGGAAAATATATTTGGTCACCTACAAACAAGCAAGATTTCACCTGTCACAGACCTTGTAACTTCTTTTTAAGAGGCCTCTTCCCCACTCATTACTCAGAGCATCGGCACCTGTTTGAAGTCGCACAGTATAAAAGACACTGCCCACAACCTCAAAAGCAGTCACACCCCAAACCCACCATGGTGAAGACGAAAGAGGCTGTCGGAGGACACCAGAAACTGACCAGACCTGCACCAGGCTGGGAAGACTGAATCCGCATAGGCAAGCAGCTTGCGTGAAGAAATCTACTGTGGGAGCAACAATTAGAAAATGGAAGACCTACAAGACCACTACTAATCTCCCTCGATCTGGGGCTCCACGCAAGATCTCAGCCCATGGGGTCAAAATGATCACAAGAACGGTGAGGAAAAATCCCAGAACCACAAGGGGGGATCTAGTGAATGACCTGCAGAAAGCTGGGACCAACGGTACAAAGGCTACCATCAGCAACACACTACGACGCCAGGGACTCAGATCTTGCAGTGCCAGACATGTCCTCCTGGGTTTAAGCCAGTCCATATCCAGGCACGCCTGAAGCTTCATAGAGAGCATTTGGATGTTCCAGAAGAGTATTGGGAGAATGTCGGGATGTCACACAGGAAACCAAAGTAGAACTATTTGGTAAAAACACAACTCGTCGTTTGATGCGACACAGTGAATGCGGAGTTGCATCTGGAAGAACACCATACCAACTATGAAGCATGGGGGTGGCAACATCATGCTTTGGGGCTGTTTCTCTGCAAAGGGACCAGGACGGTCCGTGTACATGTAAGAATGAATGGGGCCATGTATTGTGAGATTTTGGGTGCAAACCTCCTTCCATCAGCAAGGGCAATGAAGATGAACCGTGGCTGGGTCTTTCAGCATGACAATGATCCCAAGCACACTGCCAGGGCAACAAAGGAGTGGCTTCGTAAGAAACATTTCAAAGTCCTGGAGTGGTCTAGCCAGTCTCCCGATCTCAAGCCCATCGAAAAAATTTGGAGGGAGTTAAACGTCCGTGTTGCCCGCCGACAGCTCCAAAACATCACTGCTCTAGAGGAGATCTGCATGGAGGAATGGGTCAACATACCAGCAACAGTGTGTGCCAACCTTGTGAAGACTTACAGAAAACGCTTGACCTCTGTCATTGCCAACAGAGGATATACAACAAAGTATTGAGATGAACTTTTGTTATTGACCAAATACTTATTTTCCACCATTATTTGCAAATAATTCCTTAAAAGTCAGGACAAAATGATTTTCTCAATTTTTTCACATTTTGTCTCATAGTTGAGGTCTACCTATGATGTCAATTAATGTATCTTCATCTTTTTAAGTGGGAGAACTTGCACAATAGGTGACTGACTAAATACTTATTTTCCCCACTGTATATTATTGACAACCAGTACATTTTCCCCAGACTTGTAATTACCAGCTGCAGCATGAGCATTCCAATCTTAGTCTCCCTTCTTTCAATATATCTGAAGCCTCCAGAACATCTTTTCAGAGGATCTTACATATACCATTGCTAAAAATGTTACTTAGTCATTACAGTATAACAATTAAATAATCTAACTTCAACAGAACACAAAGTCCAGGATATCGATCTGCCCAGTGGAAGCATCAGCACTGTGAATGAAGTTCACCTGCTTGCAGCCACAGAAACACTTCAGAAATCAGCAGCTTTGCCTTAACACCTCAGCAACCACCTAGACCTTATTAACCACTTAATAACACCTTAGCAATCAATGCTTTTGCATAGTAACCACTTAGCACACTTCAGCAGAACATTACTCATTACAATAGCAAATACCTAGCAACACATTAGCAACTGAGTTATACCAAATAATCACCTAGCAACTATTATAAACTATATAAACACCTGCATACTTGATGAATTGTGATATACTCTTTATGATTCAATATATGATATGAAGAACATTGAAGTACAATGTGAAAATATTAGGACACCCCATGAAGACATCTGTATTTTTACTATGTTTAAACTTGCTGTGTATTTTGAAATTTCAAAAATGTTGTCCTATGTGCCATCCATGGTGTGCCTATGAGAACGCAAGGGGACGTAGAAGGGTGCAGATTTAGAGGAGGAGCTGAGAGCTCCACACCAAACAGCAACAGATTAACTGGTGATTAAATGAACATTACATTTTCAGAAAGACAAAACATTTTTATTTTCTAAAAACAAAGCTACAATTTATATTATGATAAAATCAAGTAATTTAGTAAACAACAAGCAAAATCGCGGTGACATGTCTGCTGCGTTATTCAGAAGCATCAGCTTGTCAGAAAATGAGTCTGAAAAATACATAAAATGCTTGATTAAGGACAGCATGACATTTTCCCACAACACATCCTTGAATAATAGATTAAAGGATTAAAAATAAGTGCTTTGAGAGCGCCACCCATTTCTGTAGGCAGGTGAGTTGGTGTTTGTGCTGGTAAATTTCACATTTCTGAGGCTTAATTCACTCGTAGAAATGTATTTGGTGTAAAATAACACACTTCTTTTCTTACTGCCATTCTTATAACACTAGCTTTTCATAGCTCAGACTGACTGGATGCTGACTTCTGAGTGTGTTTGGTGTGTTTGATTCCTGAGTTTCTCTTTACACACCAGCACACACAGGACAGGGTCTGAGATCACCCTCAGACTCAGCAGTAAAGTGATACAGTGTCAGATATATTTTAGTAACTGTGTATATAGGGCCCTATTTGAACTGAAACAGTGAACAACAACTATTGATTGTGCAGAGAAGACAAGAAGTGTAAGAGTAGCAACAATCAGCACTGCTGAGCCTGGCTTCACACTGGTATGAGGAAGAGGGTCACGGTGAGGAGGGGCTTTACAGGTCAGTGTGCACGTGACTGCTAAAATACAGAACGGCAAAACACACAAACATATATTTAATAACCACCAGTATGTGTCTATAACTTGACATCCAGCAACAATCAGACTCAGAATGATGGTCAGGATGATGGAGCAGGGTCCAGAGAAAAAAAAAGCAGAGAAGTTTTGGTGTTTAAAAGAGAGGATGCTTCCTAGTGCCACCAGTTGGTGCAGATAAAGACCATCAATTCTCAAAATAACCAAAAGAAAGTAAACAACATGTTTTTCAGATTCATAGCTATAATTTAGGAAGGGAATTAACACAGCTAACACACTCAGGAGCACTTCTAACAGGTCATTGATGATGAGGAGGATGATGAAGGCTGAAACACAGCCTCTGTTCTTCCTGTGCATAAATAAAATCCAGAGGGCCCAACCCAGACAGGGCAGAGCCACACACACACCAGCAATGAGGAAGGAGAATATAATGATTTTGTTGGTGTTATAATAAATATGATCATCATCATACAAGAACATATTCTTGATACCTCTTCGGTTTGGATCTGAGTGAAATGAGTGCAGGCCTGGAAAACACACACACACACACACACACACACACACACACACACACACACACACACACACACACACACACACACACACAGTTTGTGTGTGTGTGTGTGTGTGTGTGTGTGTGTGTGTGTGTGTGTGTGTGTGTGTTTTTATATTTAAATTAGATGAATGCATTATTTAGAAGTGGTGTCCACAAAACATTTGAACTTATAGTGTATGGTTTCATTTGTGGTTAACTGACCTATTGGGGTAGGGAGGGTAGATGAATCACTCTCTTTCAGCTGATAGTAGGTCTGGAAAACAGTTTTTGACATTGTGCAAATGATTGTTGGTAAACAGTTATTTATTTTATCACATATTTAATGTTATTAGGCAAACAAAATGTGCTTGGTTTTGTCCTGCTCTCAAAAGTCTTCATGAAGTGGGGGAGGAAGAAGATTATAAGTACTTACTGAAACCACAGATAAATGGATGAGTATTAAACTGCTAAGGCAGCACTAAGAGAATACCACCAGGAGAACTCCACAGCATGGAAATTCCGTACAGAAAATACATAGAGAAATTCTGGAATCTAGTAGGAGATTACGATATTCTCTCTAAATCCTGTTTTAGACATCATCATATGAATGGGATTACTAAGCAGTACAGGTCTTTAAGCAAGTCAAATGCAATGAGAGGGTGATCACTGCTGTGATTTTTACTCCATTTTCTCTGAAAGTCATTATAATAAACCATCTGTTTCAATTTTCTAAGACTGATAGTAAATATATGTACAGAAATACACCTGAAGGGAAAAATTTTTGTGGGTTACATTTTAATGTTGTGGCCTCTGTTGCAGTAATATCATGTACCATCTTTGATGCACCACATATACACCCAGTCCAAAAGTACTGCAACAATGAGGCCAAACAATTGGGTTTGACAATAAAAGATGAATATGAGCCCAAATATCATAATTTTAGGTTTAATTTCCAACTAAAAAATTTGAGCAGCCATGGTCTGCTGGTTAGAGAACCAGCCTTGTGACGGCAAGGTTTGAACCCCTGAACTGGCAGGACATCACTGAAGTGCCCTGAGCAAGGCACTGAACTTCCCCAGCTGCTCCCCTATGTGCTGAGGATAGGCTGCCCACTGCCCTGGGCATGTGTGCTCACTGCCCCCTGGTGTGTGAAGTCACTAGTAAAGTGAATCACGTGAGGATGAGTTAAATGCCACGCAGTAATAATACAGTGAGTTGAAAAGTATAATTACTATTTATATCTGATTCGATACAGTTCAGAAGAGAGCAGCTTTTGTCTGAAGCAACCCATTTTTCTTGTGGGCAAAAATACTGGAACAGATAAACTTAAAACATTTGAAGTGAATAAGACTTAATATTTAGTTGTAAATCCTTTGCTTGCAAAAACTTCATCAAGTCTGTTACTCATTGATATCACTTTTGCTTTACTTCTTTGTGATGCTTTTCAGGTCTTTCACTGCAGCCTCTTTCAGTTGTTGGTTACCTCCTATCCAGTCGCCTCTTTAGCAGGTAAAATGCAGCTCTATAGGGTTTAAGTCTGGAGATTGACTAGACCAGTCAGAAACCTGCCCCTGATGAACTCCTCTGTAGATTTGATGTGTTTAATTCATTATCTGCTGCTTGATGCACAAAGCGGGTGCATTTTCTGTACAATTCAATGAAGACTAGCATTGAACTATCATAGGATGCATCATTAAATAACTAACATTACCTTTGTTGGAAAAACAGTAATTTTAATCATATTGACTCTAAACACTGTAATACAAACTACAATGTTTGTGGATGTGTTTGGTCTGATTTTCACAGCAGGAATTGTCCTTTTAATGCATGTTTTTAATAAAGACTAATTTGATAATCCATCTTTTTCAAAAGCCTAGAAACCCATTTTTTTCCAAACACATACATTTTAAATATATCAGGAAAAAGTAAATATAGATATAGAGATATACATTTAACTTAAAAAAAGTATTATAGTACTTAAATATATCCCTTAAATATAAATATAAATATAAATGTAAATATATTCCTTTTTTACTATTTTCATTCAGAATGTTTAATTTGTATTGTTTAATATGTTTCATATGTGTTATATATTTAACAAATGAGCCATTTGGGGTGTAGTTTGTGCACTACTGGTGTTGGTCCCAAGCCTGATAAATGGTGAGGGTTGCATCAGGAAGGGCATCCGGCGTAAAACTTGTACCAAAACTATAATGCAGATCATGAATATGATGATCCACTGTGGAAACCCCTAAAGGAGCAAAGAAAGAAGAAGATGATGTGTTATATATTTAACAGAAAATATTTCTATGATGACGTTCCACGTCCCAACAGCTAGCCGCCGTGTCCAGGGATCAGGCCGCCGAGGACCCCGCCCTCGACCGCCACCCAATCCACAGGGCACCCGACCCCACTGGTTTCCTCTGTGGGTGGTAGGCCCACAGGAGGAATGGGCCCACGTTGCCTTTTTTTCGGGCTGCCCGGCTGCCCCATGGGTAAAGACTCATACATCAGGCTGAAATGATTGTTTCATGATGCCCCTGGGCGCCTTCCCCTGGGGTGTTCCAGGCACGTCCTACCGGGAGGAGACCGGGGTGGGTAGACCCAGGACACGCTGGAGGGGGATCTGGTGTCTCGGCTGGCTCTGGGGAATTGCCTCGGGTCCCTCCCGGGGAGCTGGCTGAGGTGTCGGGGAAGAGGGAAGTCTAGGCATCCCTGCTTAGACTGATGCCCCCATAACCCGGCTCCGGATAAGTGGATGAAGATGGATGGATGGATGGATGGATATTTCTATGATAAATATTTGTTTTAGATGCAGGTCAGCTGTTTGATCACCATCTTTCCTGTATGTATTCAGTCATCAGTGATTTAACTCAGGAACTAAGCTTCTAACCATTAAAGTTTCTGAGATGTAGTCTCCAACTACACAGTTTAATGACAGTGGATGCAAAACATTTGTGGAACTACAGTAATTGGGCAACTATGTCAGTTACCAACCTAGTGACTTCCATAGTCTCCAAACATAGTTTTGGGAAACACCTGCATCACAAAATGTGTCTTTTCCAACCATGTAAACGCTTTATTTATTGCTTAATAATCAGTGTAACAGGACACACCTGGGCAATGTGTTCAGTCTACAGCAATAAAGGATTAGCCTCACTGTTCAATATTCTTTGGGAGGCAAGTGTCTTAAGAAATCATATTTGTCCCAAATTCACAATCAGTGAGTTCAGCTGAAGATGAACATACCTTTCTATAACAGAAAGCTGACAATCACTAAGTTTAGATCTTGAAAATTACAGGTTTATTTCTAGTTCAACCCTGAAACAGTGACGGTTATGTTTAAACTCACACTTTCAAAATAACAACAGAGTGAACATGAAATAAATCAATCAGAAGGAAGAAATGCGAAAAATAGATTAAATCCAAACAACTATACATCTCGAATTAAATCATTTTTTTTCTATCAGCAGTTAAATGTTACTCTTTCTCTTTTGATTGAATGGATTTATGTGTTATACCTGAAGTTCATATACATTTATTTATTTATTTATTTATTTACTTTCCACTGGAAATATAGCTGTAGCAAAGAGTGTTAATACCTCTGATAAATACACACTGTTTGCTCTTTAACCAGTATTTTACAAAATTTCTTATTTATGTTCTTCAGGAAATCCAATAAATCTGCAGAATAGTTAAAACTTTTGGTAACCTGCTTAGCTTTGAACAGTCTTTAATTTACCTGAAGCCCTTCTGCAGAGTGATGAGTACTAGAACTCTCTCTCTCTCTTAATAAATAAAAGTCCAGTTTTTTTCACACAGTCACCGTTAAAGTGATAACTTCACAAGTTTAAATAACACTTATTAGACGCTAAACGCCTGATGTTAGCCGATTCCGAGCAGAACTTTTGTCACAATAAAGAACATTTCTGCTGGTATGAGAGCTTCAGGAGGAGTGAACAGCGTTCAGAAAGTTGGGGCGGGAGGTGGCTCTTTAATTTTCTTTCTGAAACATAACTTCAATTTCAGAACAGCAGTGCCACCAGCTCAGGTAAGAGCAACAAAAATATGAAGAAAGATAAGAAATGTTTACTTTATTATTAGATAAACTGAATTTAAAAGTTTTAATGAAAAAAAATATTCTGATTGAGAAAAAAACTATGTAGTGTCTGTTTTCTTATTTATACTGCAGTTTATTCATGTATTCATTCTATAACATTAAATTACACATTGCAAAAGTGCGTACATTTCTGTAGTTTGAAGAGTAACTGAGAGTTAAATATGATCTCAGGTATATTTTTACTTATTATAATTTTATTATCTTTGTTTATTTCTATAGTGCATTCAGCTGCTGGTCTTGCAGCTATACTTTCTGCCACTCTTGTTAAGCTTCAGTAAGTAATTAAAGCTTTTCTTAATTCATACTGAAACTTAATTTATACTTATCATTATTCCTACCACAGAAACAGAACTCCTACTGATCACTTCCACCCTAGGAAATCTCAAACGAAGCAGAACAGACTGGTCACACCATGACACGATGGCTATTCTACAATTTTTACCTTTATTTATTCAATAGCAGTCTTGAGTGGTCAGACAGGATCAGACTGTCTATCTTCCTTGCTGGTAGTGTGTGTGTGGGGTCTACCAGTTCTGGTTTGGGCTTTTCGTTCTACACCATCATCAAAAAGCGCGCAGAACTTCAGCCTTTGCCACCCTCCTCCATAATGACATATTAGAGCTTCTTCTTGAATGCATTTGTCATCATTGTGTTGCTTCAGAAGGATATTTGTAGTACCCTGCAATGTGCCATATATATTGACATTCCTTTTATGGTTGGGGCCGTGCAATCTGTGGTGCTCTCCTCCAGCAGTTGGTCGTGTTGGAGAGAATTCTTGGTCGAAGATATCCTTTCTGCTGTGCTCGTGTTTTCTTTTCTCGCTGCTCCAGCATAGTTTTTCTCACCGTATTTAATTGTTTTTTTCTGTGTCAATTTGTTCATAATATTACCAGGACCACTCACCACCAGAACTACACCACTGGAGATATTTTTATTCTGGTAAATACACTGTTACCCCTGATATTGCAGACAGTCACTTCCTAGTAGTCTGCAGGAAGCCACCCCTTTAAACAGCACAGTTCTAACAGAACCATGAATCAAGAAAACACAATGTTAGCTTTTACTACCTTTACAGTGGTGCTGTATTTGATTTGTCTTGTTCTGTATGTTCTGCGTATTTGGATGGTGGGAGTAATGTGCTTCTGTCTGTTGAATTTGAGAGTGATCACAGACCCCCTGCTGTGTGTGCTGGTCTGCAGAAAAAAACACACACAGACACTCACAGAGCTCAGTTCTGACCAAACAGCTACTCAGGTGGACCAGTCAATGTAATCTGTATGTACCCCCCCAAAACAAACAAGCAAATAAACAACAAAAAACAACAACAAACAACAGCAACAAAAAAACCCAACCTAGTAACGTTAATAAACTCAGTTTGTGTTTTGTTGCTGATGGACTTTTAAATCTAAAATATCTAGTCAATATATCAACAATACTAGTTATTCACCAGATGCCATTATTGTTTTTTTTAATGATCATTTTTTAAATATATTTTCTGTCTGATTGCTTGATTGATATAAAAGTAAATACATTATCAGCTGGATTTTTATGAGCTTAGAATAAACAAGTGAGTTAAAGCAATTAAAATGTGCTTTGCTTGATGATGTGGTTTGATAATGTGATAAACTGTTTATTTTTCTCACACTGCATTTCTGAGTTTCTCACTTTACAAAAAGACCTTTTAAAGAAATTAAAGAATTAGATGTTCATTAGTGAGACTCATAGTGTTTAACTGTTTATTTGTTTCTTGATGATATAGTTGATATGTTTCCTTTCTTTGTAAAATAGGTAATCTGTTTTATCTTAATCTATTTTAGTTGCCATTCTAATAATAAAGTTTCAGAAAATCTTTTTTTGGCATGAAATTCTTTGATTAAATGACTTTGATTAAATATTTTAAATGATATTTAACATTATATTTATGTTGTTTTTTGTGAAATTCAACATGTAGGTAAAGTTTAAAATTGACCAAACCCCACAGATTTCTGCTATTAATCTGAAAATACTGGAATATAGGTGACGGGTGAGCTGTACATGAAGTCAGCCGTGTACAGGGTGAAGAGGAGTGGTGCTAGGACCATTCTTTGAGGGGCTCCTGTGTTGATGACCACCTTGTCTGAGAGACAATCCTGAGCCCAGAAGTTAACAGAGTCTGCGAGATAGTCAATGTCCTTCCCATTAGGATAACACAATACCTCTCACACGGTGGTTTCAAAACAGTCCTGCAGAGTCTCTCTTAGACCATTTCTTCATCTTTCAGGTCACTCTGGTACACAGGCAGAAGATGAGTTAGATTATTGATCTTCCAAGCGGACGGAGAGGTGAGGAGTTATATGCCTCCTCATATATTCTTTAACAGTGATGTGCCCAGAATTACACCATCTATTATTCACCAATACTACCAGTCCTGTCTGCCCAAATGAGTTGAACGCTGATATGAACATGTCTAGAGTTAGGGCGATTAGCCATGACACCATGATACTAGACTCCTGGTATTCCCTCTGATGTCATATTAGCGCCGAGAGGTTGTCCATCTTGTTGAGAAGTGAGCTCATGTTTTCCATAATGACAGAGGGAATTCACATCTCCTCCGCATGGGTCACAGTGCTCCAGCCCATTTCCCCCACCTCCTTGGATTAGGATTACCAATTGAGCAACTAGAACAACCACTTAAAATACCATAACAACAACCTGAACACCATAACAGCCTAAGTACTATAACAACTCTAAAAAGTGTTTAGCAACCACAAAAATATATCATACCATACCATCTTATTTATAAAGTACCTTTACACCATCAACAGGGCTGACCAAAGTGCTGTACAAAAACACCAACATAAAAATGAACAAAAATTAACACAGAAGATAAAATATACAGAAACACAAAATAACTGTAATGGCTGGGCAAGTTAAAATAGTCCAAATCTCACACTGGTTCCAGAGAGTAAAAGTGAGCTTTTAAACAAGATTTAAAAATAGCAAGCAATGAAACCTGTTGACTTTTGACTGATTAGTGACTTTAGCTCAGATAAGACTAACATATTTTTTCCATAAGACAGATCCCTGCATAGACTCTAACTTTAATAGACTACTTAGATCACTATTTATACTCACCTTTTACATATTCATAACAACATGCCAATCATGGCTGTACTTGTAATCCAATTATTCATGCTACAGCCATTTTGGTTTTAATTACTCCCTCTTGTGGAGAATCATGATTCTGCAAACAGGATGATCAGAATATATTAGACTAGTGTTTCTCAACCCTGATCTTGAAAGGACTTAAAAATGAGAAAAGCTGCTGATTCTTTTATTTGACAGTTGATTCAGGTGTTTTGAGAGCAGGGAGACCACCAAAAAGAGTATATGTACACATATTTTGACATAATCTGGAGTGTCTTCAGGGCTGAATTGAAATATATATTGTGAAGATGCTGTGCCAAATTGGAGACACAAAGTCACCAATAGGTTATGACTGAAGGAGTAGGAAGTGGGAAGAATGTGATAACTCCTGATGGGAAGGTGAGCATTTATTGAGTGAGAACATATGAAAAACCAAAAGAAAAAAAGCATGAAAAGGCTCCACGCATAAAACGAGTATATCTGAATTAGTCTGCCCATTAACCCTTTCTCTGCAACTCTGATAAGTTTAGCCCCAAATAGCAAGGCTGAGAAGTGTTGGATGAGCAGCAAGTTTTCATTTTATGCCACATCTTATAATTTTATATATTTAGGTTAAAAGTGCTACATAGTAGTTAGTTTGAATTTAAATTTAAAAATGAATTTGAATAATTCTCTATGCTGTAGTTAAACAGTATATTGAATAAGAGTAGAACAGTGTCAAATGTTTTTAAGAAATAATTACTTTGCATGAGTTCATAAATCAGCCCTGTTTTTAACCTGATACAAAAGGATTTATAGCTTTTTAAAGGAGGGAGCAGCTTTTAACCTGAAGAATTAAAATTCAGCTGGTATATCCAGGAAATTCAGAAAATGCATATTAGAGATGATTTCAATAAAAAGGAAAAAATAATCAATTGAACTACACAGAGCGTATAAAAGTGGAGGTAACAATAGACTCAAAACATCTGATGACGAAGATGATAGAATGTAACCAAGGAGGTGGAATTGTGTTTTGACTTCCTTTATTTGTTTTCCACAGTGGTTATTTGACAGACGTCTGAAGTAATTATTAACTGTCTATAATATATATCTGTAATACACATAAAGGCATAACAAATTTGATGTATATGTTATTATTTAGTTTGTTATAAGAATGCAAAAGTAGCAGTGTAGGAGAGAGAGGAGAGACTAGACTATTTTTCCTGCCCTGAGCCTACTAGAATGCAAGCATTTCTAAATCATCAACCAAAGCATGCTCTCCATCCTTAGGATATACTGTTTCTCTCTAGGATCTTCTGGCCTGCATAGTTATTTGTAGGACTGAAAGGGTTTGTGAGGGTATTTTTTCCCCAGTTTTTTTGTAGACTTTGTGTACCAGTTTAGCTGGGTATAATGAAGTACAATTATAAGCATAACATAATTTTTTACATTTTATTGACAAAAATATTCAGTTTAAGCAAAGACAATGTTTACAGTGTTGACCCACCTCCTTTAAGACATCTGGCATGCTGGATATCAGCTTCTGGGCAAAATCTTGAGTGATGGCAACTCATTCTTGCTTCTGGGCCCTGTAGCCTTCTTACTGCAATTGAACCACTTGATGATTGGATAAATGGTTGATTGCAAGCAATCAATCACCTGATCACTCTTCACAATCTAGAGTTAATGCAAATTGCCATCATAAAAACTGAGGCAGCAAACTTTGTGAAAACTAAAACGGGTGCCATTCTCAAAACATTTGGACGTGACTGTACATTTAATCACAGCACCTATAAAATGTTGTATTTTTACTACAATCAAAATCACACTACTGTAACTGTTATTACAGTCAGAATCATAGTACTGTAATTGTTTTCATAGTAAGAGGGTTCTGTATTTTATATTATGGCAAATATCATTCTTCTTTACAAGACATTGCTGCTTCCATTTTATCACCCAAATTAAAAACAGTAAAATGTAAGATTGTAGTATGAACACATTATTCTTATGACAACAAATTAATTTACTGAGGCATTTTCAACATTATACACATTTTAAAAATACATTTGAACTAAATAAATGTGTCGATCTTCACAAAATGGAGCTAATGTTAGCTTAGCATAGCAGCACAGGTTTATACACACATCCACTAACATTACTACTACACTAAACTGATCTAAAATTCATTATAAACAAAACAGTGTCAGTCTGTACAAATTTTCACCATGATGATTTACTGATCTACAGTTATATGTTATAGGTTCTACAGTTACATTTTGTAATAGGTTCTACAGTAACATGCTTATAGGTTCTACAGTAGCATGCTGTATACACATTTCTAATAATATTTTGGTCATTCAAATGGTCCATTTTTCCATTTTGCCTGTATGACACATTGTCTATGATGTGTCAATGACTATGTCTTTGATCTTTGAAACCTCAACCTGTTGCTGTTCTAACTGCTGTACAGTGATATTACATTAAAATATAACAAATGTCTTTTTTTGAGTCTTGTTTCCTGATAGAGTTTGTTATGCTGTTGGGAAGATTTTTGGTTTAATTTAGTTACATATTACACCAATATTAATATTATGTTAATTAAAATTAATATAACATTTGTTTTAACTTTTAGTACTATTTAAATATATAAAATGATCATTTGTCATGTTCTTTTATTACCTTGATAATTCATTTAATTTAAATAAACTGTTTTTTTTAAATGCCAAAAAAGTGTGTCCATGTGTAGTGTGTGCAGTCATTTCATGCAACTGCACACATATTACAGGAGACTCTATATACAGTATTATTACAGTAACAATCACAGGGCTGTAACTGTTATTACAGTAAAAATCACAGTTCTGTGACTTCTATTATAAAAAAAAATTGCAGGACTGTAACTATTATTACAGACAAATCACAGTTCTGCTGTCATTACAGTAAAATTCACAATTCTGTTCACATTTATGACATTAAAAATCACAGGAATGTAACTTTTATTACAGTAAATATCACAGTATGGTAACTGTTATTACAGAAAAATCCCAGTATTGTGACATTTATTACAAAAAAAATATATAAAAATAGTTCTGTTAACCGTTATTACAAAAAAATGACAGCTCTGTTAAGTTTTATTACAGTACAAATCACAGGACTGTAACTGTTACAGTAAAAATCACAGTTTTATTAACTGTTATTAATTACAGTTTTTACATAAAAATCACAGTTCTGACTGTAACTTATTACAGTAAAAATTACAGTACTTTAACTATTACAGTAAAAGTACAGTTCTGTTAACTTTGGTCTTGTCTCCGCCCATTCCCAGCTGTGTCTGATTGTAATCCTGCCCCTTTGTAATCCTGTCCCAGCCATGTCTAATGTTCTCATGTTTGTATATATAATCCCTGGTGCCAGTCTGTGGTTGTGAGTCTACTGGCTATGTTATGTTATCTTGTTACCATGTTGTCTAGTGTCGTGCAGTCTAGTCTAGTACTGTCTAGTATCATGCAGTCAATAAACCCCTGTGTGTTTATCTACCTGTTTTATCTACCTTATCTACTAGTTCTGCCTTCCTGACAGTTAGACTCACCCATCATGGAGGTAGCAGTTCTCTTCATTTATCAGCAGCCATCTGGTGATCCACTGGGAGCTGTTTTCTGGGGACTCACAGAATCAGCAGGATGCAAGTTGAGCCTGGCTTAGTAAGAGGCAAGGCCTCCTGGCAGGCTGTTAATGGTGGGTTTGTTCCTGAGCTAGTTCCTGAACCTAGAGCCGGACTCTGAAAGTTGGAGCTGAGAGCTGGACTCTGAGAGGTGGAGCCTGGGGCCGGACTCTGAGAGGTGTAGTCTAGAGCCTAGAGATTGTAAGGGGCGGAGATTACAGCTGCCGCTGGTGTTCAAGGGGTGGAGCATCCAGCTGCCAACAGTGTCCAGTGGGCAGAGCTTCCAGGTGCCACCAGTGTCCAGGGGTCAGAGCATGCAGCAGTTGCCAGTGTCCAGGGGGCGTAGGGTCCAGCTGCTGGCAGTGTCCAGGGGGCAGAGCTTCCAGGTGCCACCAGTGTCCAGGGATCGGAGCATGCAGCAGTTGCCAGTGTCCAGGGGGCGTAGGGTCCAGCTGCTGGCAGTGTCCAGGGGGCAGTGATTCCAGCTGCTGCCAGTGTACAAGGGTTGTCTTGTTTTGGTCTTGTCTCCGCCCATTCCCAGCTGTGTCGTATTGTTGTATCTATCATCACAATGATAGAAATAAACTAGAAACACACCCAACAAACCACATGGTAACATGCCACCTGACACACCATAGCATCCACTTGAAATACCATTGCAACCACAAACAAACACCTTAGCAACACCATAGCATCCATTTAGCAACTAATCTGGCACATTAGGAACCACCTAAATCCCTTAGCAACCACCATATTGCCCACATAATGCACTTTTCTAGACAATCTTAATTGTTTGTAGTCTTTAGATGTTAGAAAAAAGTTCTATTATACAGTAATGTGTGAAAATCTATTCTTAATTTTTATTTAATGTTATATTTAAATATTCTTCTAGTTTAGTTACATTTCATGTTTACTTATACAATTCTAGTATTTGTCTTGTATTGGTAATTTTATTTAGAAACAACAGAAGTGTACTTTGTGTACCCGGGTTAACAACAAGCAGGGTGCTGGTGGAAATCGGACTACTGTAGGTTGAAGACCATTGAGGAGGAGAGGAGGAAGGTGGGATAGAAGGCAGCGAAAGAAAAGTAGAGGCAGGAGTGTGGAGGTTAGAGTTGGGACTCTGAATGTAGGGACAATGACTGGTAAAGGCAGAGAGCTTGAAGAAATGATGGAGAGAAGGAAGGTAGATATTCTGTGTGTTCAGAAGACCAGATGGGAAGCAAGACCAGGAACATTGGAGGTGTATTCAAACTGTTCTATCATAGTGTAGATAGGAGGAGAAATGGAGTAGGCATAATCCTAAAGGAATGGCTTGTGAAAAGGGTTCTGGAGGTAAAGAGAGTGTCAGACAGGATTATGAGCTTGAAGTTGGAAGTTGATGGTGTAATTTTGAATGTTGTCAGTTCATATGCACCACAGGTTGGTTGTCAGTTAGAGGAGAAAGAGAAATTATGGAGTATGATGAATGAAGTGGTAGAAAGTGTCCATAGAAAGAAGAAATTTGGTGATTGGTGTGGACTTAAATGGACATGTTGGTGAAGGGAACAGTGGGGAGGAAGAGGTGCTGGGTATATATGGTGTGAAAGACAGAAGGTCAGATGGTTGTAGATTT
Organism: Acestrorhynchus altus; assembly: GCA_034509495.1. Classification (NCBI taxonomy): domain Eukaryota; kingdom Metazoa; phylum Chordata; class Actinopteri; order Characiformes; family Acestrorhynchidae; genus Acestrorhynchus; species Acestrorhynchus altus. The sequence goes on along the minus strand of CM067525.1, from coordinate 11,100,529 downwards.
TGCAAAGATGGAAATGGCTGTGGCGAACACATATTTTCAGAAGAACACAGGGTGACATACAAGAGTGGAGGGAGGTGCACACAGTTGGATTATATCCTTAGCAGGAGAAACAGGACCTAAAAGAGATTGGAGATTGTAAAGTGGTGCCAGGGGAAAGTGTAGGAAGGCAGCATAGGGTGGTTGTCTGTGAAATGAGATTAGAAACAAAGAAGAGGAAGAGAGTGAAGACAGAGCCAATGATTAGATGGTGGAAGCTAAAGGAGGAGGATGGTTGCAGGCAGTTCAGGAAAAAATAACAAAAGGCCCTTGGGGGCAGTGAGGAGCTACCTGAGGACTGGGAAAGGACAGCTAAGGTGGTGAGATAAACTGGCAAGAATGTGTTGGGTGTTTCGTCTGGTCAGAGGAAAGAAGACAAAGAAAGTTGGTGGCGGAATGAGGAAGTCCAGGAGAGTATTCAGAAAAAGAAAGCAGCTACAAAAAAGTGGGATAACCAGAGAGATGAAGGAAGTAGGCAGGAGTACTGTGAGGCTAGTCGCATAGCGAAAAGAATGGTTGCAAAGGCCTATGATGAGTTGTATGAGAGGCTGGACAGTAAAGAAGGAGTAAAGAACTTGTATCGTTTGGCCCAACAGAGAGATAGAGCTGGAAAGGATGTACAGCAGGTTAGGCAGATAAAGGATAGAGAGGGAAATGTACTAGTGAGTGAACTAGTGAGTGTGTTGAGTAGATGGAAGGAGTACTTTGAAGAACAAATGAATGAGGAAAATGAGAGTGAGAGGAGGACAACAGGGGGACAGATAGTGGATCAGCAAGTGCAGAAAATTTGTCAGGTGGAAGTGAGGGCAGCTTTAAAAAGGATGAAGAATGGAAAGGCAGTTGGTCCAAATGATTTACCTGTGGAGGTATGGAGATGTTTAGGAGAGAAGGCGGTGGACTTTTTGACCAGGATGTTTAACAAAATCAGATCAGTTCAGAGAGGTTCAGATTAGTGAGCAGCAGTTTGTTTTCATGCTCAGAAAGAGTACCACAGATGTAATTTTTGGATTGAGAATGTTGGTAGAGAAGTACAGAGAATGTCAGAAGGAGCTACATTATGGATTTAGAGAAGGCATATGACAGGGTGCCAAGAGAGGAACTGTGGTACTGTGGTACTGAGGACATCAGGTGTGGCTGAAAGGTATGTGGGGGTGGTGCAGGACATGTATGAGGATAGTGAGACAGTGGTGAGGTGTGCAGTTGAAGTGACAAATGGTTTCAAGGTTACATCAGGGATTGGGATTGAGCCCCTTCTTCTTTGCAATGGTGATGGACAGGTTGACAGATGAGGTCAGGCATGAGGCTCCATGGACCATGATCTTTGCAGATGACATTGTAATCTGTGGTGATCCATTAGATCACATCCATGATAGGAATGCAGTGTGACTAATATGATTAATGGTACAATCAAGATGTTTAGCAGAGACCAGATTAAAAATCAGTTTTATGATCTTCTGAGCTGTGGTCTTAAATGGGGGGTTTGAAAGGTTTCAGTTTGAATCAACACACCACTAAGAGAACAACAACCACAGTGAGCACAAACCACCAACTCCAGAGGCAGCACCGTTTTCAGTTTATTATATTTTAAAATGTGTGAGAGAAATCATTTAATCTAGTACAAAACTTTTGAAACTGATCTCAAAAACAGCCCTTTTAATGAATACATTCAGCTGCAAATGCACACAGAGCTGTCTAGTCTCTATAGAGTTCTAAAGTTCTGCCAATAGAAAATGGCTCTCTGGAGCAGATAAACATGAACCCATTGGATACATGCCTGAAGTTAGATGGATATAAAACCCCCCAGTATTGAGCTGTGGACCAGTGGAACTGTGTCTTCTGGAATGATAATGGTCCATCCAATACTTTTGGGATCAGTTGCGGATGAGATGAGATGACCTTACTGAATTTACACTCAGCACTGAATGCAATCAGGTCCTTAAAGCATTATTTCAAATTCGAGTAGAAAGTGTTCCCTGGACAGTAGAAATGGTTACTCCAACAAAAGCAGGATAACTCCTTTGATAATATTCTTGTAAAAAAGAGTAAATGAGCAGCTGTCACAATGATTCTCTACACATAGTGTAGAATACAGGTGGATTTTTACAGCCGTTGTTTTAAACAGATTTAAATCATTAGAATTTTGAGATCAATATATTATACATATTTTATATAAAAAGGTCATTCATTCAAATTTTTTTAAATATAAAACTAAACAATAAATATCAGTGTCAGTAACTAATTGATTAAAGTTAATGATGTGAACATGTATTGATCATTGATGACACTCTTCTGATCTGTGATTAGTACCAATAACAATTTTAGTTCCTGTTAATGTAGGTAATGTGCTGGAATGTCCTTGTCTCTTTGCCACTGGCTGATAAATGTGGGATTTCTAATTAAATATGAGATTTTTAATTGTGTGCTTTCTCTATAAATTGAATTTTCATTTTGTTATTCGTTTATAACAAATACTCTGATCATTAGCAAATAATCAGTATTTTTAATATAATGTAATGAATATTATACAATATTACAGAGAAAGCGTGGGAAAGTGGAGCACGTCTGACAAGAAGGACCACTGAGAGAAAAACCAAACACCAGATAAGAGCCTATGCAAATACAACACACACACACACACACACACACACACACACACACACACACACACACACACACACACACACACACTTGGCCTACAATTTAGGGTGTGTGAGAGTGAGGGTTGTTTCTAAATGTTCTTCTTTCAGCTGCTCCCTTTAGGGGTCGCCACAGCGGATCATCTGCCTCCATCTTGCCCTATCCCCTGCCTCCTCTACTGTTAAACCAACCATCTCCATGTCCACCTTCACTACATCCATAAACCTTCTCTGAGGTCTTCCTCTTCTCCTTCTGCCCAGCAGCTCCATCTCCAACATTCTTTGTCCAATATATCCACTATTCCTCCTCAATGTCATGTCTGTCCTTTGTCAGTTCTGTTCACCTCTGTCTTCCTGTATGGTCTAGTTGTCTAGTTGTCCCAGGTGTGATCAATGTCATGTTGTACTTAAGACCCTTTGTCTCAGTCTGTCTTTGATGAGTCCTTTTGTTACCTACCGTGCATGTTAACACACACACACACACACACACACACACACACACACACACACACACACACACACACACACACACACCTCTCCAACCATCCTCCTCCTCCTCCTCCTTCCACCACCATCTAATCCTTGGCTCTGTCTTCACTCTCTTCCTCTTCATTGTTTCTAATCTCATTTCACAGACAACCACCCTATGCTGCCTTCCTACACTTTCCGCTGTCACCACTCTACAATATCCAACCTCCTTTAGGTGGCATCTCCTGCTAAGGATATAATCCACCTGTGTGCACCTCCCTCCACTCTTGTATGTCACCCTGTATTTGTCACTCTTCTGAAAATGTGTTCGCCTGAACACACAGAATATCTACCTTCCTTCTCTCCAACATGTCTGCAAGCTCTCTGCCTTTACCAGTCATTGTCCCTACTCTAACCTCCACACTCCTGCCTTTCCTTCTCCTTCTCTTCTAACCCACCTTCCTCCTCTCTTCCTCGATGGTCTTTGACCTACAGT